>CAUYQG010239367.1:0-18331 GCA_963574415.1 Tarsius wallacei | reverse complement strand
CAGCTTGACCTGCAATAAAACAAGTCCAGCCCTGGGCCCTGCAAAAGACCCCCAACTCTGCTCAGCAAGCCCCATCCCACCCCTTCCAGGCAGACTTCCCTGACTCAAGACTGGGAGCATAGAGGGCCCTGTCCAGGGAGAGGCACTAACCGACGCTCTGCAAAGTCCTTTAAAAATGCAGGGCGTGGGAGTTCAGACTTGTCTCAGGGCAAGAGGAAGCTGTCAGATTTTGCAGCCGTGGAGTGGGAAGAGGGGGGAGACCTGAGGAGGAAGCTAGGGAGGAGGATGAGGGGTCAGCTGAGGTCTGAGGCTGGGTCTGGTTGTGTGGACTTGCCCAGGACCTGAAAAGGATGGCAGGGTGGGGGTCCTACCCAGAGGTGAGGGGCTGAGGGCAGTGGGGCCAGACAGGGGGCTCAGAGTACAGCAACAGTTCAGGGACCCTGGAGGCAGAGGTGACAGCGTCTACCATGTTGGGGGCAGCTGTTGGTCTGTCTGACCAGGGTTTACGAGCAATTCTTAGCACAGCAGGACAAACGCTTCTCAGGTGCCTGTGGTGTGGCCAACACACTGGTTTCAGGTTTAGAAGAAGCTGGGGGAAGGCTGTCACCTGAGGGCAGCACGGAATGGGAGGGCAGAGTTCGCCAGAGTCTGGTCCTCTCAGCGAAGGAATCAAGAGGACCGGGTAGGAGTGACGGTCCCCGTGGGTGTGGAGTGGGCAAGGAGGTGTCATTGACACCAGAGCTGAGGCAAAGGGCTAGAGAGTGGCAGGATGAGATGGGAGGGAAGGAGGGAAGGAGGGAGGGAGGGATGAGAGATTGTTCTGTTCTTCTTAGCCAGAGAAGACTGCCAGAGGAGGAACTCACGGAGGGGGGATTTCAGGGAGGGAGTGGGGGTGGGAAGGAATCCCAGCTTCCGGCTCAGCAGTGCAGCTTGTGGAGAAAGGGAGGAAGGGAGGCCGGTCAAGTGGGAAGACGCCTCAGGACAGGTGGGCGGCGAGGGTCCTGAGGGAGTCCGGAGAGCAGGGCTGGGGGGAGCACAGCAGGAAGAGCAGACTGAGGGGGCGAGGGCCAGCTCCGCTTCGGCCAGGCTGGGGTCAAGGCACTTGTGAGCTGGGACCGGGCAGGAGCAGAAGGACCCTAGCGTGTGGCAGGTTGAAGCACTAAGACTGAGGGGGAAGAGGGTCCGTCCATCTGGCGACGAGAGGAGGGGACAGCGACAGATCAAGGGATTGAGAGAGGCCAGGAGAAGGGCTGGGATCAGGGGCGGCAGGGGTCTATGGTCTATCCCCCCTTCACCGGGTGACTGGAAGGCTCCCGCTAGCCACCAGGTTCTCCAGCTTCTACAACTCTGTCTCAGTTTCTCAGTGTGTACCCATCACTGCTAGATAGGGCTGGAAGCCCCGGAATGGGGTATATAGAAATCTGGATTTACCACTAGAGAGATGGGGGTCTGGGGTGAGGGTAGGGCCCCTGAGCTGTGAGAGCTTACTTCACAAAGGGGACACTGAGCTCAGAGAGGAGGCTCGCTCTGCCCGAGGCCACACGCTGTGCTTGCGGTGGGCTGATTTGTGCGTTTGAATGGCACACGTTGCTCCTGCCACGCCGCCCGCGGCCCATGCGTGGGGCCGCTGGACCTGGAGAGCCGGATGGCGGAGGCAGCATGGAACTCCTGCCTGAAGGATGGGTCCCATCTTGGTGGGGAGAGACAGGGTAGGGGAGAATGGGCCCCTCCCCTCCTCTGAGTCCTGCTGTAGCCCACGGCTCTGCGACGGGCTGTCACAAGCTGTCTCATTTATCCAGCATAGAATAATTGAACACCCAGAATGTTCTGTCCCCCATCGGCTTGGGAAAGGGAAAGAAAACTAGGACCAAAACAGTTTCATCCCTGGGAGGCTCACAGCCCAGTAGGGGAGACAGACTCCAGAACCCAGAGATGTGCACAAAGACCAGTGGCCAGTGGCAACAGCCTGGTCTCTGCCTGGGAGGATCAGGGCAGGCCCTGAAGGAAGGGGCATTCGAGGGAAGGCTCAAAGCACAGATAGGAGTTTGCTGAGTGGTGAGGAAAGAAAAAGCCTCACAGCTGAGGGAACAGCTTACAAAGGCCGGGAATGGGAAGGATCCAGAAAATTGAGGGTGGGAGCCTTGGTGCGTGGACGGGGACCGGGGGAGGTGGGTGTGCACTAGCAAGGGAGACCCACGTGGCTCATGTGGCAGTGGGGAGAGTGGGTTGGTGGCAATTTGCAAAGTCCATTAAAAATGCAAGGCGCAGGAGTTGAGTCTTGTCTTAGGGCGAAGGAAGCTGCCTGAGGTTTTGCAGCAATGGGAAGCGGGGAAGCCCAAGAGAGAAAGCTTGTTGCTGGGTCAGAAGGAGGCTGGGCCGGGCGAGAGCCCAGACATGTGGCCTGGGCCCGGAGACAGCATGAGGTGGCCCCACCCGACTCCAGGAGTCCCTGCATCTCTCAGGCTCTGCAGAGGGCACCCTGAACACACCCTACAAGTCTCCTGCATCTCCTGTCCCCCGCCCACTCGGGCTGCAGCTGCTCCTGCGTCTGTCGCCTCAGACCCCCTGGAAGTCCTCCTCCCACCTCACCCCACGCACACCTGCTGTCTCCTGTCGCCTTTCTTCTTGATTAGGGCCCCAAACTGCCCCTGAGCTGGGTGGAGTGGAGGCCTCTGAGGGAGTCCGGGAGGGCTGGGGAGGGGTGGGGAGCAGGGAAGCTGAGCCCTTGAGGCTGGCAGACTTCTCCTGCCACCCTGTCTCTGCAGCAGCTTGTCCTGAGCCCCTTGGTGGCCAGGCCTCAGGGTGTGACGGCGAACAAACATCACAGGCCCTGCCTTCTTGGCTCAGAGCTTGGGCTCAAACTTCACTCCACCACCGTTTGCTGTGGGGCCTTAGGCAGATTACTGAACTGCTCTGTGCCTCAGTTTCCCCACCTGAGATAGCACCTGCTGCATGTGGTTGTGATGACCGACTGAGCATTTATTTGAAAAGTGCTTAGGCAGAGTTGGTCACAGAAACACAGGGCACTGTAAATGCAGTGTCATAGGGAAGACCGGCATTTGTGTGAGCCATGAGGACAGGCAAGGACCAGGCAGGGAAGGGTCATGAGGGAGCACTGATTGCCCTGCAGAGAGCACTGATTGCCCTCAAGGTGGCTAAGGGGGACCCTGCTGAGATGAGAAACATTTGTGTAGAAACAGAAAAGAGCTGGGCGAGCACAGCCTGGAGCGGCAAGTGCAGGGGAGGAATCCGGGCAGAAGGAGCACCAGGGACAAAGGTCATGAGGGCTTACGTCCTCAGAGGAGACCGGGCAGAAGCTGGTCGGACAGAATGGTAGGAAGGGAGGCTGGTAGGGAGGGGTCAATCATCGCAGGCCGAGCTAAAGGAAGATGCAGCCTTTGCTCCAGGCTTCTTTGGTGGTGTCATGAGTTCTGAGCAGAGGAGCAGCACAGCCCAATCCCAGGCCCTTTCTGGAAGGGTCTGACTCTCCACATTCCTCCTGCTTTCATTCATTTGACAAACATGCATGGGCATGGGGTGGACACCAGTCCACCAGTCATGGTTGTCAGGTATGGAGGATCTGGATGGGGCACAGCACCAGTAACCAGAGATCCAAGTAACACAAAGCTTTACAACACAGTGAGGCAAAGAAAGAAAAGTTTATTTAAAAGTAAATTATAGAAAGAGAAGGGAGAAGATTCATCTCCCCAAGGAAGCATGGTGACACCAGAGTCTTGCAAGGCAATGGCCAATGGCTGGCTTGTGGTTGAGTCCTTTTAGCCATTCCCCTTGATGGGGGAAGGTCATTAAGGTGATTGGGTGGTGGTCTGCTTCACGTCATCATGAAGGGGCAGGCAAGAGCAGGTACTGACATCAGATGATGGACAGCAGGCAGATGGGTGGGTTAGTCACATGATTGCTGCCATGGTAGGGTCTGTCTGAGTCAAGTAGGTCACAAAGGGTTGGTTATGTTAACTTGGGAGGTTTGGGCCCAAAGGGGTTTTCCTGCAAGAGACATGTTAGACATTTGCAGTCTACAAACTCCTTGACCAAAGGTGGTCGTATTATCACTTTTTTGGCTTTGGCCAGCCAAAGGGTGATCTTTGGCCTTTCGCCTTGACAAGGAACCCAAAAGTTTACTAGATATTATTATACTAAACCATGAATTGAAAGGTTGGGCTGTCTCGGTCTTCATCTGATGGAGATTTGCCTAGAGGGGGTGGGATAGGTTGCCGTTTGGCCTGCAATAGAATGGCTGTACGCTTTCTAATGGTTATGCTGAGGCAAAAAAGACTAAACTAAGAATAAGCTAAGTTTCTTCTAGGTTTCTATAGGTACCACCTTTCAGTGGGTAGGGGACTGATAGTGGCCTCAAGTGGCCCCAGATGGGCCTGGCCCTGACCACAAGCTTCCGGGCCTCAGGGTCACCCACCAAGGCCTGTCACATCCCAAAGCAGAGTCAGCCACAGGGCTCACAACTGACACACGGTCCCCTCTGGGTGCCCGAGACCGTTGCCCAGAGACTGGGCCTCAGCACCACCCTTCACCCGCAGGTCTCAAAGGGTCCCCACCTGAGTCAACCCTGGCAGATACAGAGGACGGTCCTGGCCATGGATGGGGCGGGGAGAAGCACAGGGGCTGGGGGCAGGAGTGGGAGCCCCACTGATGGCTGCAGAAGGTCCTGGTGGGCCGGCGGGGACATGGGGAAGGGCCTACCCGGTGGGATGGAGCGCAAGGGCTCAGGAGCTGGACACCTGGTCTCGCACCCTCTGTGCCTCAGGCGTCTTGGTCAGGTGGGTGTGAGAAAATATGAGTCCCATGTGGGCTGGCCACAAAAGGGGACCTGGAGTGAAATGAACCAGAAACCTACTGACCACAGCAAGAGTTATAAAGGCTTACTGCCCGCTGTCGATGGAAACAGTTAACCCTTACTATCAATTAGCCCTGTCTTAAGAGACCAAACACCGTAATCTAACAGCCATGTTGCAGATCCCAGGGCGCCACATGTAAACTCCCTGTGGCAGAGAGGGGCTAAAAACAGTCAATATTATTCCTTTTTAAAAATCAACCTGCAAACTCCAACCTGCTAGACACGGGACATGAGAAAACCAAATAGCCACATGCTGCTTTCCTGGAAGTGCATGATAGTAATCGATTCATAACCTTACCCCCGCATCCTCTCTTTGTGAAGTTATCGGTTTACAACCCCTGCTTGTCATGTGTATCCTGGAAACAATTTGTTCTTTGAAAATCTGGTTTTGCTAAATACAACTTCACAAATTCCAAAGAAAAATGGATAGCCATACAACCCGACCCCCTCCCTTACCTAAACTAACACATAAAACCCCTCTCCTCTTTCTCGTGATGCTCAGCCTTGGAGCATTAGCCTGCTGAGTCGCTCCGGCGCTAATTTCCTAAGATAGCCTCGGTGTCACAGTCTCTCTGTTTTCCCACAACAACCCTTCATATGGCACCCTTGCCCCTTCATACAGCACCCTTGTCTTCTTCACACGGCACCCTTGCCCCTGCACATGGCAACCTTATCCCTTCACACGGCATCCTTGCCCCCTTCACACGGCAACCTTGTCCTCTTCACACGGCACCTGTGCCCTCTGCACATGGCACCCTCACCTCTTCACACAGCACCCTTGCTCCCTTCATACTGCATGACCTCAGCAGAGTCCTGTAAAACTCCCCCCCTCACCTCTGCTCCTTGGCAGACAGCAGACAGTCTCCCTTTGCTGCTGTGTTGCCCTTTGCTTCATCTTTAATAAGTCTGCTTTTCTTAACTCATAACTGTCTTAGTGAATCCTTTTGCCACCCACAGACTGGCCTCCGCTAGTTGTACACATGACAATGGGGACTGTCACGGGACTGAGAAAACCAAGTGAAGCCCAAAATGCTCTTGGAACGTGTCTGGCATGCAGTAGGTGCTCAATAGGTGTTTAGCTACTCCCACTAGGGCAGAACTACACCCCGGGTTTGCTGAGGAGAGAGCAGGGTGTGGGTGGCCCCTAAGACCCCATCCAGCCCAGGACACTGTCCCCAAGTACTGCAGGGTAGCTAGCACAAGGTAGACATAGATCAATTTCCCATAGGTAGGTTTTAGGAAGTGTTCAGAGACTTTTAAAACTACGTTTTACTGTAGGTCAAGCTGGCAGCCTACCTCACCCCCTTTGCAAATCAAAAGAAAATCCCATCAGATGTAAGAATAAGACAGCCCAACTTTTCAGTCCATAGTCACTAAAAATCTTCAGGTTCCCAATTGAGGAAAAAGGCCCAGCCTCACCTTTTGATTGATTAAAACCATAGAAGTGCTAATAAGATCACCCCTCCTCCCATCAGAGCCAAGAGGGCAGCAGTTACCTGGACTCCGCCCTCTTTAGCATGTCAATCATTGTGAAGGTATATCAGGTCTATTGTAAAGATCAAAAGACGTGTTTTCTCTCGCCCAGAAGGTTCTGGCAAGTCTGTCTCTCCCTGTTTCCTTCTCTAATAAACTTTGTTTGAAAACTTTGCTGGCCACTCTAAAATTCATTTTAGAATAGAGCCAGAGAATCCACGAGCTTTGCGCCACGCTCCGCCAGACATCACTGAAAGGACAGACCAAGAGCCGGAAGCCATTTTTCATCTTGTTCTTAAACCCTGACACAATGATGAGAAAGTAGAAGCTACGTTTTGGAGAAATGCACACTTTAGGTAAAATTAATCTTGCCGACTTTGTCTTTTCAGAAACAGACTTCCTGATGCCAGAGGTGGCATCCAAGCTTGCCTAGAATAAAGGGAATTTACAAGACCTAAGACATCATGCATTGGGCAAGGATTGTAAAAGTAACAAAGCTTGTAATCACAAAAGTTATGTCCACTTTGAGGGGGAGCAGGTGGGGATTCCATCTTCCAGTAAATTGGGCACTATCTGCAGGGAAGTCAAGGATCCCCCGAAGCTACCCACTGGGAATGCATGGGAGATGGGGGGGGATACACCCTCCATTAACTCTAAGAAATGTCATTCAGGAAGGTGCAGGAGCACTGGAATCCCTGTCACACCCTTCTCTAGGGGTTACGATAATCACCTGACGTGAGTACCTGCGCTTGCCTGTCCCTTCATGCAGACCACCACCCAATCACCTTAATGATCTTCCCCCATCAAGGGGAATGGTTAAAAGGACTCAGCCACAAGCAGCCAATGGCCATTGCCTTGCTGGACTCTGGTGTAGCCATGTACTCTTTGAGCTATGGCTGTCGTCACGGTTCCTGGCTTTGGCCCACTCCCCCACCTTGGGGAGGTAAATCTTCTCTCTCCCTTCTCTTTCTCTCTCTCATTTACTTTTAAATAAACTTTTCTTTCTTTGCCTCTTTGTGTGTTGCAATTCTTTGCATTGCTCGGATCTCTGGGTTACCGGCGCACACCTCCGGCGTGCCGGCTCTGGCGGTGCTGCGCCCCTCTCCGTTTCCATCCATCCACCCTCACCCTACCCGTGCCCTAACAATCACCAGGTCAGAGAGGAGGCATGGGAAGAGACAGGATGGCAGGACAGGGGCAGCCAGACCTCAGGGGAGGAAAGGTTAGTGGGAAGGTTGGGGAATCTGGGAAGGGAGGCGGGAGCTCTCAGCTCTGCCCTTGGGTATCTGGGCTCTGGGCAACCCCTGCCCTCTCTGAACTGCCTCCTTACCTGCAGAGAGAACCCTGGGAATTAGATGGATCAAATGAGGAGCTGCTCTGGTTCCCTGCTTTGCCCACCCTGTGCCCTGCCCCCACCGTGGTCCTTTCTCAGGGAGCCTCTGGACTCCTCCTGCTGGCCGGTCGCCCACCCTCACCCACAGGCAGGAAAAGCTCAGGAGAAGCCTGTGATCCGGTTGCAGCAGAGAGTGGACTGAGGGTCCCAGGGCCAGCCCGTGGGACAGCAGTCCATTAGCCGTGGATGTTGAACACTGCACAGGGCTGGCTGGTGAGGTTACCAGGACACAGACAAACAGGACTGAGTGAAGGAGTGAAAGCAGAAGCCTCTGAAGACTTCCTGGGGGTGGGGGGGTGGGGCAGCTCGGGGGATGGGTCACCCTGGTTTTATTTCTTTGCCAGGAGCAGAGGCTCTTACCTCCTTATCAGTCTCTCTTACCCACGAGATTTAAAACCTTGGAATAAAATGCTAATTGTGTTACTCTTCTGCCACAGACAAACGATATCTGTTGAGTAAATGAGTGAGTGAATGGCTGGATGAGCAAAGGCAGCCTCAGAGCTAGATTATACGCTGGGGTCCAGAGTATGTTTGGCCTGAGCAGAGGGAGGCACCTAGCGTGTGCTCAGGCCAGGAGAGTTGTGTGCTGACACTGGAGAGGCCAGGCCTGGAGTTAAACCCTCCATCCTGGAAGGCCTGGGCTGCTTCACACCTCCCAGCTGCTGGGTGACTGGCTCTAGGCCTTCCAGCTGGTCATGACCAGTCCTTGCCTCCCACCCCGGCTCATGGAGCTGACTGTCTGCGTCAAGACTTTCAGGGCTTCCAGGGCTGGTGGGTTGCACTGTGTGACCCAGCGCCCCTGCCCTCTCTGTGCAGAGTAAGGAGTCCAGCAGGGGAAGGAGATCTGTGACTTAGTCGATGACCACAGAGTGAGCAGAGGCCCACGGCAGGTCCATGCAAACATGACATAAACGCCATGGAAAGTGTCCCTCCAGGGAATTGAGGTGGGCAGGGAGATCTCCCCTGGCACCCATGCCAAGGCAGGAGCAGCCACACCTGCAGTTTACATCGCAGCAAAGGTGCCACCAGATGAGCCCTCACTGTAACAAGGGATGCCGCAGGCCCAGGCAGGTAGAGACCCTGCTCCCAAGAGGGAATGGAGAAGGGCGGCCTGGCTCTGACTATGTGTGTCAGGGTCCCTGAAGTGTGTATGTGCAATGCATGCATGCGTGTGCTTTTTTTTTCTTTTGAGTCAGTCTCACTCTGTTGCCCAGGCTGGAGTGCAATAGCATGCTCATGGCCACTGAAGCCTTGACCTACTGGGCTCAGGTGATCCTTCCGCCTCAGTCTTTTAAGTAGCTGGAACTACAGGTGTGCACCACCATGCCCGGCTAATTTTTTGATTTAATTGTAGAGATGAGGTCTCGCCATGTTGCCCAGGCTGGTCTTGAACCCATGGTCTCAGGCAGTCCTCTCGCTCCTGCCTCCCAGAGTGCTGGGATTACAGGTGTGAGCCACTGCACCTGGATAAATGTGTGTGTTCCTATGTAGTGTGTGAGTGTGTGGTTTGCTTGCATGCTCCAAGACACTTCTATGCTGGGGTTCCTGCTTTTTTCTATCGATGACACTCACATTCTAGTGCTCTCTTTAAGGGGATGTCCCAGCCTGGGTCTGTGTCCACGGGACAGGAACAGTACACAGGCCTTCTGAGCCTCTCTGGTGGGCCTGTCCCCTGAGGCTCCTTGTTCCTGGACTCTGGCCTCCTCCTAGGCCTCTGACTCAGATATGTGCAGCACCTGGCTTGGCCGAGTCAGAAGGGGCCACGGGGCTAGCCTCCTCTGGGATGGCCTCCCTGGGTCCCTGTGTTGTGGAAAGACCCGTGACACCGAGGCTATCTTAGGAAGTAGCATTTGTCGGGTTGTATGGCTATACATTTTTCTTTGGAATGTGTAAGGTTGTATTTAGCAAAACCAGATTTTCAAAGATCAAATTGTTTCCAGGATATGACAAGCAGGGGTTGTAAACTGATAACTTCACAAAGAGAGGATGCGGGAGTAAGGTTGTGAATCGATTACTATCTTGCACTTCCAGGAAGCAGCATGTGGCTATTTGGTTTTCTCATGTCCCATGTCTAGCAGATTTGGAGCTTGCAGGTTGATTTTTAAAAAGGAATAATTTTAACTGTTTTTAACCCCTCTCTGTTACACCTGGGCTTCCCCTCAGGGAGCTGCCCCCCAAGTCACAGTCAGACTGCCCTTCCTAAAGCAGACCCAAGACCACCCCTAGCTACCTCCTCAGGGGGCCTCCTCCAGCCCAACAGGAGCCAAGGTATGTCAGGTGACCCTGGTGGCCTGTCCCTCCCAATCCAGCCAGTCTACCTCCCGGTGCCCCCTGCCCGCGATTCCTGATTCATAGCAGGGTTTGGGACTATGACTGTGTTCCGACCACTGCTGGCCCTAGCTATCTGCTTGAGCAGGAGACTTGGCATCCTTGAGCTGGCTTCTCATCAGTTTAGGACCAAGAGCCATGCATGGCTCCTTGTTGAGCTGGTGGCCACTGTGGGCAGCTGGGACCCTCAGAAGGCTGTGTCTCATTGGAGACAGGGACTCTGGCCCATTTCTCTCACCACTCCTATCTCTCGTGGGCTGAGGGAGCCTCCAGGGACATTAATTCCTCTACACTTCGTGCCTGCAGGTCCAGCCCGTCCTTTGGAGGTGGCCCTGAGGCAAAGAAGAGAGAGAAGAGGGGGCCTGAGCAGAAGCCACAAGCATGTACAGAGGCTGGTAGGTCACAGCGGCAGGAAACGTCAGAGGTGGGCTGAGGGAGTGTTGCAAGGGACCAGTTGTGTGCTTTCATTGGGATTCCCATCGGCTGACGCTCACCACAAACCAACTGCAATGGCTTAAAAATGTAGATGTTCTTCTCATAGAACCAGAAATTTGGAATGGGGAGACCAGGGCTGGTTTGAAAGCTCCATCCCCCACCAAAGACTCTGCCTCCTTCTGTCTTCTTAATATGAGAATTTATTTTTTCTTCCTCTTGCCTCCAAAATGGCTGCTTCACCTTCAACCATCACATCACTGCTCCAGGCAACAGGAAGTGTAAAGCACCTGTGTCTGCTGAAACCAATAGCTTTCCTATAAGCCAATCTGTGGGTTTCTTATTCCCCATTGGCAAGAAATGGGCCACATGGCTTAGAATCTAGGGGCCTTGGGAAGGGGTGCATGGTCACCTCAGATACATCCTGGTCACTGCAGTGAGAAAGAAGGGGGTGTGGGTGTTGGGAAAACAGCTGGCAGGATCTGCCAGAGATAGGTGCTGTTATTCATGATGGTTCTCCTTTCTCTCTGACATACAGAGCCCCAGACCGCCTTGGTACAAGCCACAAGGTGCCAGCCACAGGGGGCAGCATGGTGGGTGAGGAAGTAGGTATTTCCTTTCATGGTAGCCTCTCCACACTCTCACTTCCCTGGAGTTAGACAGTCATCTGATAGTTCCTTAATCTCTTCCCTTGGCTGCCTCTCTGAGGCTGGAGTTATACCCACCTATCAGCAAGGCAACTGTGAAAGGACCAGCTTCCTTTGGGAGAAGCTGCGTCAGCCTCTCCAATCCACCCCCCAGGACATGAATCTTAGTTACCTCCAAGGCTGGGAAACTCACTACCTCTATAGGCATGTGTATGAGGCAGGGAAGGAAGGCAGGGTATGGGTAATGTTAAACCCCAGATCATGGCAATGACACGTGCCGAAAAGAAAAAAAACAAACAGTCCCATTAAAAAGTGGGCAAAAGACACGAATAGACACTTCTCAAAAGAAGATATACGGGCAGCCAACAGACACTTGAAAAAGTGTTTGACCTCACTAATCATCGGAGAAACGCAGACCAAAACCACGTTGAGATACCACTTAACTCCAGTAAGAATGGCCATCATTAATAAAACAAACAACAACAGATGCTGGCGAGGATGTGGAGAAAAAGGAACGCTTCTACACTGCTGTGGGAATGCAAACTAGTGCAACCTCTTTGGAAGGCAGTGTGGGCGATTTCCGAAAGAACTAGAAATTGAACTTCCATATGACCCAGCAATTCCCCTATTGGGAATATACCCAGAGGAACTCAAATAATTCTACAAAAAAGATACTTGCACATGCATGTTTGTTGCAGCTCTATTCACAATAGCAAGAACATGGAACAAACCATGCTGCCCATCGAAGCAGGACTGGATAAAAAAATGTGGTACATATGCATAATGGAATACTATGCAGCCATAAAGAAGGACAAACGTATGGACTTCGCAGCAACTTGGATGGATTTAGAGTCTATCACACTCAGTGATCTATCACAGAAGCAAAGAACAGAGTACCACATGTTCTCACTCATAAGCAGACCTTGAACAATTATAATACTATAAGAGAGGGACTGGCAGTTGAAGGAAACTGCCAGGGGAGGGAGGAGCAAGGGTGCCTCCATAATGAACATTTATATACCTAACTCTGAATTGTACCCCACATCTTTAAAAGTAAAGGAAAAAACTCCCCAAAGCCACAGAGCTTTTGAGGAAACATGTTCCCGTCCCCTCCTTATCTAAGTGAAGATGAGGTGGGCATGGGCAGCGCTCCTTGTAGTCTTCAGAGATAAAGTGACCCACTGGCACAGAGGACACATTAGAAAGGAAGGTGTGACTCAGAGAGGGGCGACTATTGCTTAAGTTCCCCCAGGGGAGGAATTTGAATGTAAGTCTGTTCAAACTCAAGTGCAGTAAAACCAAGAAAAGGCAAACCTCAGTCCAGTCAGCAGCCGAGGATCGGGGGCTACCCAGACTGTGTCCCACACCACCATCCCTGCCATGTCCCCCAGGGTATTCAGTCAGAGGTGGGGGACCCCCTGAAGGGGCTGCCTGCACTGTGGGAGGCCATGGGACCGTGGGGGAGGGACGAGGAGAGGTTTGGTATTTCCCAGCTGTGCTTGGCACTCCCTGGTTTGTCTCCTTGTTGGACAGGCGGGCCTGGACCGGGCTGTGCAGTGTGAGTCTATTTCTGGATTTTCTGTTCTAGTTCGTCGATGCATCCAACTCTCCATCGATACCATAGGGTCTTAGCCATCGTAGCTATTTAATAAGTCTTGAAACTGGGCAGACTTGTTTCTCCCACTCTATTCTTCTTTTTCAAAATTGTTGGAGCTATTTTAGTTTCTTTGCCTTTCCATACAAATTTTAGAATCGTCTTGTCTATGTCTAAAAAAAAAAAGTGCTTGCTGGAATTTTGATAGAAATTGCCTTAAACCCAAATGTCAGTTGGGGAGAATTGACCTCTGGGCTTGTCTTCAAATCCATGATCATGGTATGTCTCTCCACGCACCGGGTCATCTTTGATTTCTTTCACCAGCCTTCTGCAGGCACAGAACGTAGATCCTGGATGTGTTTTGTTAGTTCAATACCTAAGTACTTCATTTTTGTTTCGGCAATTGCAAATGGCATTGTATTTTTACTGCTGTTCATTGCCGGCATTTAGAGGCACAACAGATTCTTTTTTTTTTTTTTTTTGAGTTGGAGTCTCACTCTGTCACCCAGACTGGAGTACAGTGGCACGCTTCCAGTCACTGCAGCCTCGACCTGCTGGGCTCCGGTGATCCTTCCACCTCAGCCTTCCAAGTAGCCAGAACTATAGGCACGCACTACCACATCCAGCTAATTTATTTATTGTAGAGACAGGGTCTTGCAAAGTTGCCCAGGCAGGTCTCGAACCCATGGGCTCAGGCAATCCACTTGCCTCGGCCTCCCAAAGTGCTGGGATTACAGGCTGAGCAGATTCTTATGTGTCGATCTTGTGCCCTGCAACTTTGCTGAACTTGCTTATTAGCTCCAGGAGTTTTTTTGTAGATTCCTTAGGATTTTCTGTGCAGATAATTGTGTCATCTGCAAACATGGGTAGTTTTATTGTCCTTTCCAATCTGTATGTTTGCAATTTATCATTCTTGCCTCATTTCAGCAGCTAGAACTTTCAGTACTGTGATGAGTAAGAGTTCCTGATCTTAGGAGGATACATCCAGTCTTTCCCCTGCAGCTTGATGTTTGCTGTAAGCTTTTTGTAGATGTTCTTTGTCAGTGTGAGAATTGCCCCTCTATTCCATTTTCCTAAGAATTTTTTTTTAAAGAGTCAGTGTCTCACTCTGCGCCCAGGCTGGAGTGCAGTGGTACACTCACAGCCACTGAAGCCTCCACCTGCTGGGCTCAGATGATCCTTCCGCCTCAGCCTTCCAAATAGCTGGAACCAGAGGCACTCACCACCACACCCGGCTAATTTTTTTTTATTTATGGTACAGATGAGGTCTCACCAAGCTGCCCAGGCTGGTCTCTAACCCCTAGACTCAGGCAATCCTCTCGCCTCAGTCTCCCAAAGTGCTGGGATTACAGGCTTGAGTCACCCTCCTGACCTTTTCTAATGATTTTTTTTTTTTTTGAGTTGGAGTCTCACTCTGCTGCCCTGGCTGGAGTGCAGTGGCAGGCTCACAGCCACTGCAGCTTCGACCTGTTGGGTTCAGGTGATCCTTCTGCCTCAACCTTCCAAGTAGCTGGAACTACAGGCGTGTGCCACTATGCCTGGCTAATTTTTTGATTTATTGTAGAGATGAGGTCTTGCCATGTTGCCCAGGCTCGTCTTGAACCCATGGGCTCAGGCAATCCTCTCACCTCAGCTTCCCAAAATGCTGGGATTATAGGTGTCAGCCACCACACCCGGCCAAGAATTTTTATTAAAAAATTTGGGGGCATTAATTGATGTGATTTGTCTCATGTAGCCTCTTAATATGGTAGATTACATGCCTGATTTTCAAATCAAGTCAGCCTCGCATGCCTGTTAAGTAACAACTGATCACAGAATTGATTATTTTTACCTACTGTTGAATTGTACTTGCTAGTATTTTGTTAGGGATTTGTGTACCTATCTATATTCATGAGGGCTATCGGTCGGCAGTTTTCTTTCTTTGTCTTTTTTTTTTTTTTTGTCTGGTCTTGGTATTTAGGTGACAGTAGCCTCACAAAATGAAATGGGATGTGTTCCTTCCTCTTCTATTTTCTGGAACAGATTGTGTAAAACTGGCGTTAATTCTTCTTTAAACATTTGGTAGAATTATCCAGTGAAACCATATGGGCCTGCAGATTTCCTTTTAGTGAGTTTTTAAAGTATGAGCTGGTGTTAATCTCCTACTGGCTACCTCATTAATTAATGGGTTAAAAAATTTCTGTCACCTGTCCACTTCATATTTAAATGAATCATGATTTTGCTTTTTAAGAAAGTTTGCCCTCTCACATCTCTTCCCCAGGCAGTGGAAAGAAGCAGGCTGATCTCTCATGTTCTAAAAGACTGTCGGGAGGGCAGGGTGCCCTAGCCACAGCTCAGAGGAGGCGAGTGGCCTGGTGTGGGCCGGGAGCAGGGTTTTCCAGCAGGCACAGGACTGACAAGTGGGCCACAGCCAGACATTGATTCCAGAAGCTGCAGCCCCTACCCATGGTCGGGAGCTCCTCAGTCAGGGCTGTCCCATGCCAGCTCTCTTGTGTACCTGGCTCACCCTGCACCTTTGCCCAGGTAAACTCTCTCTTTCACACATATGCAGCAGTTGCCACCAGGGCAGGCTCAGGCCACGGGTGCACTGCACAGCCTTTGGCACGTGGCCTGGCCTCACCACACAGTCCTGTTGAAATGGTCCAAGCAACAATTAGCTGCTATCTCGTGGCCAATGACAAAATAAGAGGCAGAGGGTGGGAGAAAAGGGAGTGTTTAAATTCTGTAACCAGGTTTAGGGAGACGGGTCAGCATCCTTTCCAAAGAAAAAAAAAAGCACAAACACAAATTCAATCCAGTATTTATATCCCAAATCCATAGCCCTTTACCTATCCTGGGTTTGAAGCCTACCTGTGGTTTTAGCACAACTTAAGATTCACATTAACAATTTTTCATACGTCACCATTGACGTGATTCAGAGTCTCCTGGTCATGCTGACATTTTAGATAACATTCTGTAATTTACAGCGTGTTCTTTGCAGGAAGGGGCAGACAACTGCAACATTTGTAAGGAAGGGGAAGTCACAACATTTTAAATGATAGCTTTACATTGTTTTAAAGCATAATTGTAACAATCTCCTGTTCCCAGAGCCCTAACCTATGAACGTCTGATGTCCTCGTATTCACAGATGGAGGGGAGGTGGGCAATGCCCACACCAGGCTTTTAGACACATCCCTGCGGGCCTTGGACTGCTCTCCTTATTATCAGGTGGTCTGGCTTGCTGGCTGTTTCTTCCTCAGCACTAGCAATGGCTTATTAGATAAGATTGGCCTTCTAGCCCAGTTAGGCAAGACTGGAGAGGAGTCGGGGGCTTGAGGGCAGTGAGTGGGGGAAAAAAAGAATGTACATTTTTTTTTTTTAATCAGAGTCTCACTCTGTCGCCCAGGCTGGAGTGCAGTGGCACGCTCATGGCTCATGGCCACTGCAGCCTCGACTGGCGATCCTCTCACCTCGGCCTCCCAAAGTGCTGGGATTATAGGCATGAGCCACCACGCCAGGCCAGAATGTACACTTTTAAATTCAAACAGCTTTTACATTTAACCCAACTCAACTACAAATGAATACAAGTTCTTAACTCTTTTTTTCCTCCCACCTCCCTTAAGTCTTTTAAAAATGACTGTTCTAATATAATTAAAATGGCCTCTTTTCAGTCCATGACACTGACTCCACAAACAAGAAGCAGAGGTCTAGCAAGGCTCAGTCGTCTGCCCTGGGTCAACCAATGGTGAATGGAAGACAAAGGTGGAAGCCTGGGTCTCCCCCCAGAGGCTCCAGGTTCTGGAGCTTTGCAGGTGTGTATGGAGGCGGCTCCGGTCATGTGTCGGCCACTCCCTGATGCAGGCAGATGGCACAGATGGGGGCCTCTTCCCCCTACAGTGGAACCTGGCCTATTGGAGGCCCCCACCCAGTCTTGCCACACTGCTGCTGTTATGGTATAAGTAACGCTCATCTGCTCTCCCTTGGTACCAATAAATCAAAGAGGCAGGGAACCGTTTATTTCTGAATTCGAATCTAGGGAGCAGAGCCAGACTTGAGGCCTTTCTAAAATGGTTCTGCCCACCCTACAGGCCTCACAGTTCACTTTTATAGTCCAGAGTTGTCGATACCTATACATTAGCCACCCGACCAGCAGAACATTGTATAGAGCTTAAGTTACGGCTGCATTTTATTTAGATAGTGACATTTAAAGTAAAGGAAGTTTACAAGGCCTAAGACATCATGCATTGCAAAAGTTATGCAAATCACAAGACTTATAATTACACTGATACTATATTTTTCAAACCTATGACTACTAAGAAAGGGAGTAAATAGGGATTTACATCTTTGGGTGTAGTCTGCAGGGAGGTCAAGGATCCCCTGAAGCTACTTACTGGGAGCGCATAGAAGACAAGTAATTCAGTAATGTGCCCAGAAATGTACAGGAGCTCTTGAACTCTTGCCATGCTAGGGGCTGTGGCAATATGGACGGACGTTAGCAGGTATCTGTATCACTGCCAGGAAGAGGTGTCCCCCGCCCCCGGGCATGTGCCTTGTGACAGGTAAGACCTTATGTTTCTCCCTAACTTGGTCTCATGAAGCTGGATCCTGGGTCCGAGAAATCACTATTTCTCCATTTGAAAAAAAGTCCCTCGCCCCACTCCCCTACCACCACTGTCCCAATTAGAGACACAAGCACAGGTGTCTGTCCTGAAAGGCTTTTCCTCTCTCCTTTTGTGGGATCCCTTCCTGGCAGGTGCTTAGAGAAGACGGTGGGAATCAAAGGAGCTCACCCAGAGGCTGCTTTACTGGCCTTTTATTCTAACGTGGGCCCCTACCCTGCAAGAGCGGCTCCAGGAAGACCCCTTCAGGAGAGGTTGGGGCTGGGATCCAGGCCATTGTCTACGAGTATGTCCACAGGGTCTGGCCCAGGCCCTGGTCATTGTACCAGGGCATGGCAGTCTGGCCCTGAGCTGTCCATCTAGTGGGTGTGTCCACGAGCAGCATCAGAGTCCAAAGAGCAGAACACAGGCTCTGGACAGAGTGGCCAGGACAGAGCCTGGGCAGGAGGCCAGCAGGGAGTTTGGTCCTCTGCCCGGCTTTGGCCTCAGTTTCCCCTCTGATCTCTGCTTTTCTTCTCTTCCATGCAGACAAAGGTGGGGGGTAGGAAGTAAAGGGGGAACAACTCTGGCTCGTGCTGGCTGGGAGTCAGGAGGGAGCGGTCTGCCAGTACATGATGGCTCCAGTCCCATTCCCCACACTCTTGCTGTCTGCTCCCTCTGGTCCTGGCTTCTTGGTCCAAGGCCATGGCCTGCTCATCTCTCGTTGGTCTTCTGCACCCCCACCCCGGGGACCCCTCGCCAGCCACAATGCCCTCCTCTGAACACACAGCAGGGCAGGTGCCCAGCCTCTCCATTGAGATGGCAATGCTGACACCTGGGGATGCCCAGGCCCCATGATCAGGACCTAGGCTCACCTGGCCCACACTCTGTCCTGCTGCCAAGCCTGCCTGGGCCCTTCCGGGGGCCAGCCCCCACCCCAGAACCTGCTGAGCAGAGCGGCTTCTATGGGAGATGCTGGCACCAGGATCATGTTGCAGCCATTTCTAAGGGTGGGCC
>CAUYQG010239364.1:0-24433 GCA_963574415.1 Tarsius wallacei | reverse complement strand
GCTCGGTGGCTCAGCCTGTAATCCCGCGCCTTGGGAGGCTGAGGTGAGTGGATTGCCTGAGCCCGCGGGTTCGAGACCCGCCTGGGCAACTTGACGAGACCTCATCTCTACAATAAATCAAAAAATAAGCCGGGCGTGGTAGTGCACGCCTGTAGTTCCAGCTACTCGGAAGTCTGAGGCGGAAGGATCGTCGGAGCCCAGCAGGTCGAGGCTGCGGTGGCCGGGAGCGGCCACTGCACTCCAGTCTGGGCGACGGAGTGAGACTCCAACTCAAAAAAAAAAAAAAAAAAAGAGTAGTTAGGACACAGACAACATAAAGGGATGACACATAGACACAGACACAGTGCAAAGATGGCCATCTGCAAGCCCAGGAGAGAAACCTCAGAAAAAACACCCCTACTGACACTTCCGTCTTGGACTTCTGGCCTTCAGAACTGTGAGAAAATAAATTTATGTTATTTAAGACACCCAAACTGTGATACTTTGTTATGGTAGCCCTAGCAACATAATACATCTCTGTATCTCAGTGGGTTGATGCACACTATCTTGGAATGCACCCAACACCATCTCATTCCTCAAGAACTCTTCTCACATACATTGCCAAATACAGTTTTTGACTCTGCCAGGATGTTCCCATCTGCTCTAAATGAAGCAGTATTTATCATTGTCCCATGTGTTCAGTATGAAAGCCAATCTTTATAAATTGGGGGATGAAATAACTTTGGTGTTATGTGGATAGAGATCAATAGTAATATGAAAGATGAAGTATCCTTGAAAGCATAAGGCAGTACTTTTTAAGGAAGTCGCCCTTAGCTATTTATGACACTTTTGTTGTTAGGGGAATTTACAGTTTCCCTCTCTTTTTAAACAATAAACAACATTTCCTACAAATCTTGTGACCAAGAATCCTAATATTTCTATTTTTTCTATTTGTTTTTTCCTAGAGCAATGTGACAATTAGTAAAATCTTATGTTTAAAATAATAAGATAGGTACTTTAAGTGATAAGATGGCATGAGTTAGTAGCAGGAGATTATGGTTTTTTCTATTTGTCTATTTTTAGAGATAGAATATCTTGGCTTATTAATTTGTTAAGATAATAGTATTAATAGTAGGGCAAACATTCTTCTTCAGTATACTGTATCATTTCTATAAATGGTGCTATAAGTGGTTAATAGCCTAACCTTAAAGCTAGCCATGTTTTTTAAATATAATTGATATTCCTCTGTCTTTTTCTTAATGCTCCATTAACTAGTGCAAAGTAAGTGGTCCTACTGCCAAAAGCCTTTTCCATTTAATGGAAAATACATTTACTCACTTTGTGAATTAATTAAAGCCATGTGGAATTTAGAGTGGAAGATTCTAGCTTTACACATTCAGTTTTAGAGATATTTAGAAAATATAGAGTCATTTGTGTCCAACAGGATTCCCATATGCTTTCATATCTTAAAACAAAAATACAGGAAGAAACATTTCAACTTTTTCTTAACCATCACAATTTTCATATGTATGGTTATAGCAAGATTCCAAAGTGTATGTGATTAATAACTGAAATACACTGAACATCAAAACCTTTGGAAGGCGGGGATTCTTTGATGGATTTTTTTCCTGATTCCATAAATCTCCAATATTTTAGAAGTTTGAGCATGGGAATGTGGGGCTGGCTATATTAGTAGTTTAGGTGACAGATGGCTATATCCTTAGATTGAAAGAAAGAAAGAATTTTGCTTGCTCAATTCAATAGCTATACAGGACCAGGCACACTGTGTCTACTCTGGGAATGAAAAAAAAAGCACCCCTCCCCCAAAAAGGAAATCTAATACTGTCTCTACCCACTAGAGGCACATAGGCCTGTACAGTAGGGAGACCCACACATAAGAAATTGCTTATTCCAAGATTTACACGAAGAAACTGTGGTGGCTTAAGCAATGGAAAATACTGAGGACTTCTGTCCTTGTTCCTTAACTCAGTAACTATTTACTGAACACCTACTATGGGCCAAATGACATAGAGTAGCTGAGCTGCATTCATACATTATGATGTGGCATGTAGTGAGGTGACTCTGGTCCTCTCTCACTACTTGCTCCACAGAAGGCCAACTCTAAGGCTTTATGTCTATCTATGAATATTTTTAAAGGAATTTGCTTATTTTTGTCACTTATTTTCAGTGGCACCACTCTTTATCTAACACAGAAAATTGAAGATCCCCTTCACATTTTTTCTAAAGCCTAGGTCATCAGTTCTCAAACTTGAGTATACATCAGGATCACCTAGAGTACTTGTTGAAACACAGATTGCTGGGCCCTAGTCCTAGATATTCAAATTCTGAAAGGCTGAGGTGTGACCCAATAATTTGCATTTCTAACAAGTTCCCAGGTGATGATAGTGTTGATCTGGGAACCACACTTTTTTTAATAGAACCTCTGGGCCAAGACATAACCAGACCCAAGCAACCAGAACCCCCATTGTTCTTACCCAAATACCACTCCAGACCCTCTAAGCTCTTCTGTACTGAAGGCACCTCCCAAGTTTCACACTCAAAATGTCCAATTCAAAAAGGAAAAGAGAAGTATCATCAGGAGGTGGCCTTCTAGCACTGTTTTATTACTAGTTGAAGTAATTTCTCCTCCGTCTTAATAACAGACAATTTATTGAACACTTACTGTATGCCAAACATTTGCTATATGTTAGAATTCTGCATAACAGGTAGCATATACTGAGTACTTGCTTGTGTCTTAAGCACTAATCACAAATAGATGATTTTATCTGATCCTCAATATAGCTTGTTTTATAGGGAGAAAACTTATATACATACATACATACATATATATGTGTATATATATATATATATATATATATATATGAGAGAGAGAGAGAGAAAGACAAATAAATTTCCCAGAAAAATGTGCCATATAGCTAGTAAACAGTGAAGCCAAAAATAAGAAACCAAGAAAATGTGAATTCTTAACCATTAAGATATAATACCTCTCTTTATATCTTTGTATGTCTATCTATCTATCTATCTATCCATCTATCTATCATCTATCTAGATTTTATCTACTCTTCACAAGAACCTTACAAAGTAGACATTGCTAGCCCCATCTGTGAATGAGGCAACTGTATCTTAGAGGCATTAACAACTTACTCACAATGTCAGGGATGGATGAAAACATAGGCTGGCTGACTCCTGAGCATTTGTTTCTGGCAAAAGTGAGTTATATTTGTCTCGGTAGGTAGGGATGGCCATTGTCCTCCCAATGCTTATTGTGTGCCCTTGACCTGACTAGAGCTCCTTCCCAAAGTGGCTGAAATGAAAGAGAAAGATGGATTTGAAGACACCAAGATTTATACCACCCAAATGATGATGTACTCTTGTCAAAGAGTTAGAACAGCTCCTCAAACAGACAGATGGACAGCCACAATTTTTCCAAGTGCCAAGAAGCTGGCTTCAGCTGTTGGACTGAGTAATGGTTTAGTCTTGGGATTTGGATTCTAAAGACTAAGATAATGTTCTGTAAGGGACTAACTAGGCCCACATTTAGGTCCGTCAAGATACAGGGAGCTCCTGAGAGCTCAGAGTGTACCTCATAGGAAAATCAATTGCCCCACTTCAGGACCAAAATACTCATTCCCCAAGCTGCTAAAAAAGCTGATAACTGACAGATCACAACAGAGTCCTCCTCCAGAAGTTTCTCTTGGCTGAAGAGAATCACCTTATTATCCAAGGTTATGTTTCCTTGAGTGGGAGAGGGACATCTTCTATCCAGTGATTGGTTGATTCGGGGCATAAACATACCCCGGTTGCAATTCAGGATATCTCTGCAAGGCTACCCCAGTTCCAGAGATCCTAGGGTGACCAACCAACCTGGTTTTCCTGGGACTGAGGCATTTCCCAGGACACAGGAGTTTAAGTGCTAAAGCTGAGTTAGTCTCAGGCAAACTAGAACAAGTTAGTCACCCTGTGAGATCCCCTTGTGACTGTCTAAGGCCCAACTTCTCCTTCTGCCCAGTCTGCTTCCTTCCCTTCCCTCACAGGTGTGGATTCCAAGACCATGCCCCAGTAAATTTCCTGCATGCTAATTCCTACCTCAAAGACTGCTTTTTATGCTTTCCTTAAAATCTGACAGGTTTCCCCTCACACCTGTGACACCGGTTTTTAGGGGAAATGCTAGAGGGTACTGTCACCTCCCTTAATTACTCTCCTTTCCCTCATCTGTTTAATGACTCATAGAAAGGGTCTGGAGAGATGGTGCCAGGTGATGGACAAAATTAAGCTGACTGGGATCACAGCCAACATACTGAATGTACACAGAAGCTCCAGTAGTTTAAATGCATTTGTCAGAGATATAGTCACAATATCTGAAATAGAGCTGAATAAAGCTTACTTGTGCTTCAATGAACACTTTTTTTTGAGCCAGAGTCTTGCCCAGGTTGGAGTGCAGTGGCATGCTCACGGCCGCCCCAGCAACGACCTGCTGGACTCAGGTGATCTTTCCACCTCAGCCTTCCAAGTAGCTGGAACTACAGGCATGTGCTACCACATCTGGTTAAATTTTTTTTTTTTATTGTAGAGATGAGGTCTTGCCAAGTTGCCCAGGCTGTTCTTGAACCCGTGGGCTCAGGCAATCCTCTCACCTCAGCCTCCTAAAGTGCTGGGATTACAGGCTTGAGTCACCACTCCCAGCCTACAGTGAACACTTCTAATTTTAATTTGTGGGAAAATCTGTTTGCATTAAGAAAATTAAAAAAAAAAATTTCCTACTCCAAAGTCTAGTTGTTGTCTCTCCTCCTTCCTCTTTCTCTCCCCACTTTCCTCCCTCCCTCCCTTTCTTCTTCCCTTCCTCACCTGTTTGCTTGCTTGCTCACTTTCTTGCTTTTTCGTCAGAACTTCTGCCTTCACTAGAACTTTTAGCTAATAAAAATGTGTTTGCCAAGCCTGACTCCCAAAAGTCAGATGCAATGTTATTGAATTCTAAATTTTATATAACATGGGTTATAATCAAGGTGGAGATCCTCACTGAAAAGTTATTAGCTTTGGGGATAGAAAGCTCAACAGAAGCATAATAATTAAATTGGCTTCCTGTTTTTATTTTACTGAGAACACTAAGCTATATTGATCTTCTTTCAAACCAGATGCTGATTCATGCAGCCCCTTGCAGATCTTTTCTGAAGTGCTAACAGAAAAATTAATTAAATAAATAAATAAATATAAACTTGAGAATCCTACCTCAGTGCATTAACAGATCTTGGAAAATCCCAACACTTGGAACTTCAAAGTGCCTGCCTCGGGGTTCTAAACTTCTTCAGGTGGGAGGATTCAAGTGGAAGATTTCAGTTCTTCAAATATCTGGTGGTTCTCTAAACACAGAGGGAAAATCTAAGAAGAGAAGAAGATGAGTATACACTTTCAGTTTTACAAGATGAAAAAGTTCCAGAGATCTGTTATGCAGCAATATAAATATAGTTAACATTGCATAATTGTACACTTAAAGGGGCTTACAGGAAAACTTTTATGTTTTACCACAATTAAAAATAAAATATTTAAAAATATATAAAAAACAAATTAATTTGCTCACAGCTCTGGAGGCTGGGAAGTCCAAGATCAAGGCACCAACAGATTCAGTATCTGGTGAGGGCTCATTCCCTGCTTCAAAGAAGGCATCTTCTAGCTGTGTCCTCACATGGTGAAAGGAGGAAATCAAAATTTAAAAAAACAGAGACTCTAGGACAGGCATGAAGTAGCAAATGATCTACTTACTGGTTTTGCTTGCAGCTCAGACCTCATCTCAGCAAGAGCCCTTTAAAAAACCCTCAGTCCTGAACAGCTCCCTACTCTCTGTAGATGTTTCTCTTAGACTTACCCTTCTGCCCAATCTTCTGACCTTGAGTCCTAAGCCTGTGCCTCAACTGTTCTTGTTCAGTTTTTGTCTCCCAGGTTTACTCTGCCTTCTGCACACTATTGAATGTACCCTCTCAATATTGGTATTTACTTTGCATTGGATCCCCTTATAGAGGTTCCTATTTGTATACTGAGCCAGGAAATATTAGAAGCTCATACTTTATAGCTTCCAGCCTTTCAGAAAGGGGCTTTCCACCTGAAATGTCCCATCCCCATAATCAGAAAATCAATCACACCTTTCATTTTGCTTTCACAACCCCATTTAGCCCCTGGCCATGTGGTCTTATAATTGTTTACATTTTATCTGTTTACATTTCTATTTCTACCACCAATACCAGACTGTCAGTAATCTGAGGGCTGTGATTGATATATGGCTAACCAGAAATCTATTTTATTTTTCTTTATAATGAGATAGTTTGCTTCTTTTTAATTTCATACTTTCTATAAACTTGATAAAAGTAAGTTAATTCTTAAAAAGATCTTGATTAGAGAAAGGAAGATTTTGTTATTGAGCACGTATTAATTTTAGAAGGCATTATTCTGATTGTATATGTCATAAAAGTAACAAAATTAATAAATAATTGCTATAATATAGTTTTTAATTGTCTCCAAGAGAAAAAATATAATAGTCTTTCAGTACTTATCTACTATAGAAAATTGGTCTTTTAAAAAATGAAAGCTTTGGTGTTAGTGTAAATAAATGGTCTGTGGCATAAAATGATTTCTTTTCCTGCCTGCATGCTTTATTCAGTCTTTTTATTTATGTCACTCTTACTAAATTTACATCTAAAAAATCAAATCTATTCGCTGTCACCTTCTTTTAGCTAATTGTCGACATGAAAACTATCAATTCCAAAAAGAGTTAGTGCTTAGGGTTTCTATGAATAGAAAAATAAACTAGGCAAAGCATAGGATTTTAAAAATTTTTTATCAAAGTTATATTTTTATATATTAAGTTACAATGTTCATATAATGTACAAATAATGTTTTTACAGATTTATATAAAACCTAATGGCTGCCCTACCATTTACCCCTTCTAGAAAAACCACATTATCCTCTTATAGCTGATGGATTTTCATTTACTTATTCTATTTTTCCAAATGGCATGTTTGTCTTGATAATTTCTACTTCTTGATATTTTAAGTCAGCCTTTGTTCATTGACTTCCCACAGTGGAAAATGAGCATTTAACATCCTCCCTTTTCTCAATATTCTTATATTTTCCTTCTAGTTAGATCTCTTTTTTGCCTTATTATGGCTAGGTAAATACTATTTATGGGTGAGCTTTGTAGTAAAATATGATTACTTCTCTTTTCATACACTTTTGATTTTCCTGTGATTGATAATTGTCTCATTTTTGTATAAGAATGTTAGTTTTCCATGTACTTAACATTAAACATTACTTAAGTTCCACCATTCTGACAACTGCCTGAATCTGCTCCCAAGAGCCCCAGTCATATCAGGTGTTTCATGATATTCATCTTACTTTTAGAAATTTCTCTCAATGCTTTCTGTTAGTGCTACTTTGGTTGAGTTGTGTCTCTGTCTGATGCACTGCTGCACTGCTGCCTTGCTGGAGAACATCTTTACCTCACTCTTGTGTTGGCTCTTCTGGATTCTGTGTTCAGGGCCTTTTTCACCCAGTAAAGCACACTCTGCAGTGGCTTCCTAATAAGAGCAAGAAATGATAGATAGGTTTGGGAGACTTTATATGTCTTCCCAATAGACTGATAATTTGATTGAGTATGAAATTCTACTCAAGTTATCTTTTAAAGTTTTTTAAATTGGAAGACAACATGGCATGATTTTATTGTGTACAATATTATGTTTTGAAGTATATATGCATCGTGGAATGGTTAGCTTTAGCTAATTAACAAACGTACTGCTTCACAAAGTTATCTATTTTGTGGTGAGATCACATAATATCCACTCTCTTTGCATTTTTCAGACAACATTGTCCTTAACTATAGTTACCTTGTTGTACAATAGCACTCTTGAAATTTACTTCTCCTATCTAACTATAATTACATATCCTTTGATCAAGGTCTCCCCATCCTCCTTCCCCTAACCACTCAAACCTCTGGTAACCACCATTTCTACTTTCTACTTCTATGAGATCAACTTTTTTTTAGATTTTACATATGAGTGGGATCATGCAGTATTTGTCTTTCTGTGTCTGGCTTATTTCACTTTACATAATGTCCTTTGTTGCAAATAAGATTTTATCCTTTCTGTGACTTCACAGTATTCCATTGTGTATATATAGCACATTTTATCCATTCATCCATTGATGTGTACTTTTGTTGATTCCATAACTTAACTATTGTGAATAGTGCTGCAATAAACATGAAAATGCAGGTATCTTTTTGACATAGTGATTTCATCTTCTTTGGATATATATCCAGCAGTGAGATTGCTGAATAATTTGGTAGTTCTAATTTTAATTTTTTGAGGAACTTCTTAGCTGCTTTGCATAATGGCCATATTAATTTACATTTCTACCAACAGTGTATGAGGATTCACTTTTCTCCACATCTTTGCCAGCATTTGCTACCTTTTAAAAATAATACCCATTCTAACTTACATAAGGTGATATCTCATTGTGGTTTTGATCTGCATTTCCCTGAAGATTAGTGATGAGCATTTTTTTTATACATCTGTTGGTTATTTGTATGTCTTCTTTTGAGAGACTTCTATTCAGGTCTTTTCCCAATTTTTAAAATTTTTTTGTCTTTTTTTTTTTGCTATTGATTTGAGTTCCTCAATATATATTTAAATATTAACCCTCTTGTGAGGTATATAATTTGCAAATATTTTCTCCCATTCTGTAGTTTGTATCTTTATGCTGTTGCATTCTCCATTTTGTTCATTTTATTTTTCAGAAATTCTAATTTTTAAATTATTATTTCAATCTTTCTGGTAAGTTTCTCTGATAAATTTCTGAATTGTTTCTCCATATTTTCTCAAAGTGTGCTGTTTAAAAAACAGCTTTTTTGAATTCTTTGTTTGGAAGATCATTAATTTTCATTTCTTTTAAGTCAGTCAGTGGCATCTTGCCTGTTTGGTGAGATCATATTTCCCTGATTATTCTTGTTTCTTGTAGTCATGTGTCAATGTCTGTGCCTTAAAGAATTAGGTATTATGGGCAACCCCTTCGGGTCCCCTCCCACAATGGGGACTTCTCTGTCCTCTCAATAAATTCTGCTTTCTCAAAAAAAAAAAAAAAAGAATTAGGTATTTATTCCAGTCTTTGCAGTTTATCTGTGATTATCCTTTTATATTAGGCCTATGCAGAAATTTTTAGCAGACAGTGATGGTCCCTAGGCCCATGAGAGCTGCAGTTGTTTCAGCACCAAAGGGTGCCCTAAGCTCAGGTTCACCACAAGTTGCATGAAGGCTCTGAGGCTGGCACAACACCCTGCCAGTAAGACCTGGGGAAGACCCAAAGAAGGTACCTGAGATGTTTGGAAAAGCTGGCTAGGAACTTGACCCAGAAAGACCCATGAACCATACTTTCTGCTGTGTGGTACTGCTGAACAGCCTATCTGGTGTGGTGTTTTTGATGGCAAAAAAGAAAAGCAATCACTAGGTTTTCTTTGCTGACCACCATGAACCCCTCTCCCACTCTTTGTCTCTAGTTGACCCCAGGTGGCTTAGTCATGTCAGCGTTCAAAGTGTTTTTTGTGAGATGAAACAGGACCAAACCTTCTGCATAGGGTCTCAGAATGTTGAGGAAGCCAAATGTCCACCTCCAACTCACTTTTTCCACTACAGAAATCATGAGACCCTCATGAGTTCAGAGGAATTCTTTCTGTGTAGTGCTGTGCTTGCTTGGGGAGGTGCATCTTTGTCAAAGAAAACCATTCTCCTTACCATCTGATCATGGTTTGTTTCAGCTCTGCAGTTTAAGGGAGCATCACAGGCTCACTCCTAAATTCTGGAATATTCTAGGTGATAATCTTGCTTCTGGATAATTGCTAGTTGTGATTCTATGAGAAGAAATGAGGCTGAATAACTCTTACTCTGCCATTTTGCTAGTGCCACTCCTTCAAAAATCTTTTATAGCATTGTTCCATTGTCTTTTAGCTTACAGTGATGCTTTTGGGAAGTCTGTAATTATTTAATTATTTCAAGTCTTGATTAATAGTATCTAACCTGCTCATTCTCTCTCTTGGTTTCTCTCTCTCTCTTTTACTTTCTCAATTTGTATATAAGATCTTTTTATACCAAGGATCCTGAATCTCTTGTTGCAGTGTCCTATTGGTCTACTGTTTCTATTTGCTCTGTGAGTTATTTGCTGATTTGGAAATACATATCCTATAATTCTGAACATTTTCTTGAATTATTTTAGAGATTTTTTTTCCCCTATGTTTGTTCTATTCTCTATTTTTAAAGTTTCTATTGTTTGGATTTTGAACCTGCTGGTCTGGTCCTTCAATTTTCTTTGCTCTCTTGTTTTGTTACCTCTCTCTTTTTAAATTTCTTCCTGGAAGAGTTCTTGAAATCTATCCCTCAATACTACTATTGAAGCTTTCATTTATGCTGTCTTTTTTGTTTTATTTTAAGAGGCAACCTTTAATTTGCTTTCTTTCTGGTAGGTTGCCTTTGGTACCGATATTTTATAGTAGATGTTTTCCTCAGACATCTCGTAATTCTTGATGTCTATTCATGTTTAAGAAGATAGACTTAAATATCTAATTGGAAGCTCAGGCCAGTCAGTCTTTCATCCCCTTGGATGGATTATTAATTCAAAGATGGGCATATTACCTCAGGCCAGGTTAATTTATCATCCCCCTTAGACGATTAGGAAAACTACTTCCCATTCCTGGAATTATTACTAAGCTAGCAGAACATGAGTTGACTTTCCAGTGTCACCTTGACCTACACATGGAGAGAGCTTCCAAGAGACAAACAGAAGCCCTGGATCTGATTAACTGTATCCTTTTACTTCTCCATGACTTCAGCTATTGTACCTCCTGTTTATTTGGTTTTGTTTCTGCTTAAATTATTTTGAGTTGGGTTCTTGTAACTTTCAACTGAGAGTTTTTTGACAGATATAATATATTTCACAATGTTTCTCTGCCTGCCTAAAAATAATGTAATTTATGCCACCTACAAATGCAAAAGGTCATCAGCTATTCATCATTTCACTTCAGCTTTCCCCTAGTGGTTCATATACCCTGTGAGTACCAGTGTGTCATCCTGTGTCCAATATAGCAACAGTGAGAATATATGATATGGAAACAGACACAAAAATATCATCTGCAGGTAACAGGGACAATAAATTCACATTTTCTCTGAGAGCCATCTCCTCTCCCTCAAATATTTCATTCAGTTCTGTGCTATTTCAGTGGGGAGAAATTGTGGCAAAGATTGTTCTCCAGTGTCTGATTTCTTTACTTGTACTGACTTTCTCCTGATAGGGTATGTATTAATTCTCCTTTCTTAGAGTTTTTCTGCACCGTGTTTGTGATAACCGTGTGAACATCCCTTATTCATAACGTTCTTATCTCCCAGATGCAACTATTCTTGATCTTGAGCATTTCTACATTACCACTTTAAAACTAATATTTCTTACCCAATTTCCACTTACTCTTTTAACAGGTGGGAGGTAACTTATCAATTTGAGAGGCATGTCTATTATTTAGCAAATTCTGGTTTAGATTCCTCTAAGATAAATGAGAATTTAAAATACTATAATGATTTTCACTTTTTTTCTTGAGCCATATCTGAATGTAAAATACTCTAGTTTTTCAGTGCTTCT
Organism: Tarsius wallacei; assembly: GCA_963574415.1. Taxonomy (NCBI): domain Eukaryota; kingdom Metazoa; phylum Chordata; class Mammalia; order Primates; family Tarsiidae; genus Tarsius; species Tarsius wallacei. The sequence goes on along the minus strand of CAUYQG010239364.1, from coordinate 12,772 downwards.
AAAGATACTTTCTCACAGACTTCACATTCCTTAAAAATCAGCTTGCTTGTAAAGCAGTTGAGAGTCTGTGTCTCACAGTGCTGTATCCCACAGGGTCTGATGTATTTCCTATGTTCATAAAACAAGGCTGCAAAATAACGACAAATTTCACTTGGCAACAGATTTGGCCTCAAAAAATACTTTAAAAATTTGTGTAATCAATATGCCTGATTTCAAAATATGGTAAAAATTATGCTTATCATATTTATTAGCCAGCTCCATCACACATGAGCCTCTGGGCATGCTTACAAAATCCTCAGCCTGGAAAAAATAAGAGGCCATCATTCATTGGGGTTCACACTTCATAGTAATTGTCATAAAAGCAAGAAATATACTCTTATCTCAGAGCCAAGAGTTGCTTGTAGGGCCAGAATTTTAAAATGAGGGACCAGAAAGAGGCAAAGCATTTGGAGGTTCCAGTGAGAAGAACAAGGCACCCTTCAAACACCATCTTCTGTTGACTAAGACCCCCCAGGATGACTTTTCAATCCTTGACGGCCTCCCCTCCTATCTTTATCTGTCTTTCTATGGGATCTATCCCACCTCTTTTCTTTTTTACTTTTTATCACTTTTTCCATTTTGTATTATTTGCACTCTCCCAAAACACAACTCTATGGCTAAACATGTTCTGGCTATTATTTTCCTTAAGCCTGGTTTAATTTTAAAATATCTGTTGACTTTCAGTCATTTGAGCTGGAGACAGATGTAGTATGCATCCTATTTAAGGATAACTTGCTAATATCACTACAGGGGAACACAGTCATTTGAGCTGGAGGTGTGGTATGCATCCTATTTAAGGATAACTTGCTAATATCACTACAGGGGAACAGGGAAGGAATGAAGCACTGGCACACACAGATTCAATAACTGAGACAGACTCTAAATGTTTCCATTACTTCTTCTCTCAAGGATTCTGGAAAATACCTCACTCCACTCCCCAACATAACCAGAAGGTGTAGAAATAAGGCATTCTCTAAAACTCTCACTTTTTCTTCCTTCAGGTAGTGGAAATATTTTTTATAGAATGCGATCTATAAAGCAATGTGAAATATTTTATCTTTAGAAAGTAAATTTCCATGCAGTCTGGTTGTGCAAAAGAAGATTAATCTACCTAGTGTCATTGTCCTTATTTTTCCTAATGGCCCAAAGGCAGAGGGTTTCTGGTTACATGGTCATAAGATTGCACCTCTAAGAATATGCTTTCTCTGAAATGACAGTGTGGTGAGTAATAAAAGTGATAGCCTTGGCATTAAGAGGCGGTACTTCCAGATTTATGAAATATAGAGGGTTAGATTAAACCATTCTAAGGTCTTCTCCAGCTGCAGCGTTTTATGTTGTGTATCAGTATGACTGTATCCTCTTGCTAGCATTTTCTCTCTTATTTTTCTTTTCACTTTTGAAGGAAAAAAACCTTATTTTGTTAAAAAGAAAAAGACCTTTGTAAAACCCTCACGTTATAGACTATGATAGGTCCATCCCCTTCAATCCCTTCATTATACCTCTCTCCTTCTAAGGAGAGAGGGAAGGTTAAATCGACTAAACTCTGAAATTCTAAACTCTCTTGGCTTAATATTCTTACATGGGGTTATGAATTCTGAACAGCTATACAGGCACCCTCTCATCATTTTTTGTCCAAAAGGATTTTATTCTTGACCTTCAAAAGATGAAATAGCTCAACAATAAAATGTTGAGAATTTTGTAGTAACTGTTTCTCTACATCACAAACAATTTTCCTTCGCACAGAACTTTCATCAGAAGAACTTCCAATGTGACAGAGAACATCCCTCAGACAAGCATTTTAACTTTCACTCTGGGACAGTGTATGAGGAGACACGAGCAAGATTTATGCTTCAATATTATTAGATAAGCCTCTGCCAGACATTTTTTTCTTGAGGTTAAAACGATTCTAACACACATGCACTTGAGTTTTATTCATCTCTGAAGTCACTTCCATAACCAGTTTATTGAGAAGAGTATAAATATCGCTGGATTTATTTTTTCTCCAATCACTACTTTCAACCGTGTGCTGTCATATCTTCCTTCCCTGGTGAATAGTGAGTCGCTTAATAGATATATTGAAAGATGCCATTACCTTCTGTTGGCTTTCAGTTATTCCAAGACCAGCCTAGGTTAAAGCTTTAATCTCAGACTTGATTTATAGCTTATCTATTCACTGTCCCAAAACAAGTTTAAGCTAAAACAATTTAAGCTAGCGGGATGGAGCTTAGTCAACTCTGAGATGTGTGTGTGTGTGTGTGTGTGTGTGTGTGTGTGTGTGTGTGTGTGAACGCACGGGCTTGTGTGTAATTCCACATCCAGAACTAACTATAAAGAGAGGCAGAAAAGGAAAGAGACAAGTTCCTCTTTATTTAAAGTGGCTACTGTCATCCTCTTTGGTTATTACAGTGTTGCTGGCTACAACTATTTGATGGTTGATAACCTTATGGCAGACAGGGAAGGAAATCCTGGCTCTCTAGTGAGATGGGAGTTTGAGAATATGGGCTCTTGGCGATAGAGTACCTCAGGGGGTCTTTCTATTGCCCAGATTCTGAAGGGGCTGAGAGTTTCAATTTTGGCCCTTCTAAACTCCCCTCAGCTCCTACAACTTTCTATTCTTGGGACTGCCTGGAAAGATGGGAAGCCATCTTGAATGGCATAGCAACAAGATGGATTAAATCCATTTTCTGTGTGTAGTCCCTCAGAAACAGACTCTTAGACAAGAAATGCCAGAAAAGGAGTAGGGAAGAGAGATAAGGAAGGAGTAAAGAGTGCATTAGCAAGCAAGCAAACCTTAGAGAAACTGGGCCTTAACTCACTGGGAAACTATGAAAGCCAGGATAGAATATGAATCTTAGAATTATTTTACCAATGAGGTAAGGGAACTGAATATTATTTAGAAACCCCAGTTAGTCATTGGTTGAAGATTATTTTCAGAAATGTAAACTTCCCAGCATTTCTGGCCTGCATTAGCATGGGCAGGGTAGACTCCAGTGGCCATAGAAAGCTCTTGTTCCAAGGGACACAGATGCTAAAAGTTGGAAGTTCCCTTCATGGAGCCAGCTTCAATCTCACACCCACAGGTCTACAATTTTCAGGGCCACTTTGTTTTAGGGTGTAGATCTGCAGAGTGGCTGGTGTAGCTCTATAACACATGCCTCACTCTCCAGCTAAGTAGCAGTGACTAAGTGGAAACATTCTCCTCATGAGAGAAACTAGAGACTCCAAGAGGGGTGGGAGAAAGTACTCAAGGCTTCTTAGGGCTTAGCCTTTGAACTCACTCCCTCTCACTTCTGCCCTCTTGTCATTGGCCATGTTCAACATCAATAAAGAGATGGGGAAAATACTATTTTTCCTATAAAGATAGGGTAGGGGAAAGAGGAGATAAATATTTGCTAAACAACAATCTAATCTACCACACATAATCTCTTAAAGAATAGTAACAAATGCCCATGGAGAACCAAAAAATGGCTATTGCATTTGGTAGTTAAAGATACTATTGATTACCTTCAAGAATATATTTTTATCAGAATAGAGGAGATCAAAATAAGATTTTTATAGCTATTATAAAATTTTAAATAATACTAATTTACTAATAATCAATAAATAATGAATACCTATATAATATTGCATGTCTTATGATAACTCATGTATTAGTTACAGTAAAATATTAAAAAGCAATAACTGAGACAGCTGGTATATGAAACTTTTTAAGAGCTTAGTAGAGAGAAAAACAAGAAGATTGGACAAGAGTCAGAGAAAAGAATCAGGGAATGTCATATGAAAGACATGTTTACCTTTGATAGAAGAAAGGAAAAAAATATTAAGAGACAAAAATAGAAGGATTAACGGAAAAAGCAAATTTCCTTAGGAGGTGGGAATTCATTCTAGCAAGGAAACTTCTGAAGCCAAAAAGAAGAGATTGCCAAATGTGGCAAGCAATGTCAAAGAGATAAATTTCAGAGGTCTTTCTGGCAGTGAAATGTATTGGGTGCTTCCTGCTTATAAGGCATTGTATTAAGTGCTATGGGGTGCCCTGTTTTCTAATATCCATGCTACAGTGAGAGAACTTGTTCCCAGCTACACAGCTGCTATGTGCAAGGTGTCAGGACTCAAGCCCAGACCTCAGGCCCCATATTGTTCCCACCATATAAAGAGCCAAGAATTTGCCATTCTCCATGAAAAGACATGAAAGCTTCACAGAGTAATGACTTATTCTAGGGTTAGAGCAGGGAAGACTGGATGAGACAAGATGAACCTGGAACATCCTGTAGTGCCAGAAAGTAAGGAAGTCTTTAAAAAGCAAAAGGATTGGGGTATGATAAAGGGAACTAACGGCCAAATCCGGGAAAATCTGAACAACAAAATAAAGTAGAATTAGATTATAACCCTAATTGTAGAATAACTAGCCATGATCCATATCGGAATAATATTTAGATACCTTCCTCCAGGAGGTTGAGTTTAATCTCTATCTTATCCCAGTGTGGACTAGGTTTAGTGACTCATTCTAACGAATAGAGTATGGAAAAGAAAAAGTAGTAACATTATAGTGGAGAAAACCTGGAAGGCAGCACCATACCCAAGTTATCAAAGCTAACACCACCAGAGATGAGTCATGTGGATATTATGCATCCCCTGATGTGACATGACGTGATGTGGTAAGAAGGGTACTTTAACTCTGTGGTTTTCTTCCTCCAAAATTCATAGCTCTGTTACAAATCATGAGACAATATCAGACAAATCCAAATTGAGGAACATTCTACACAATACATGACCAGTCATCTTCAAAACTGTCAAGATCAAGGAACGTCTGAGAAAACATCACAGACCAGAAAGCTTAGAAGACATGATGACTAAACGCAAGGTGATATACTGGATAGGATCCTGGCATACTGGTGAAATGCAAATGAAGTCTGAGATTTAGTTAATACTAGACAGCAACAACACTTTTGTGGACTATTTTATTCTTCTCCAAACACTTTCCCATATGTTACAGTGCCCCAAGTGGTAAAATAGCACAGATTTTGTTTTCATTTCACCACATCATTCAACACTCACAATCTGCTGGGCACAGTCCTAGATAGATTTGATATAGTATCATATAACTCAAATATCCTTATAACAACCTTAGGGGGTAGTTACTGTTTTTATCTTCATTTTCCAGTGGAGGATACTGAGATGCAGAGAAATTAATTCACTTGCCCAATTAACATAGCTAGTATGCAGAGGAGGTTGGTTTCAAGTCTTGCCCATAACCACTAAGCTACAGTGCTTTAGGCCTTTGGGTTCAGAGAGTTTAAGTGATTAGCTTAAAGTTGCAAAGTTGGTTGGTTCAGAACTGAGGCTAAAACTGAGGTCTTTTAGTTCTTAGTCCAATGCCTTTCCCTTACTTCCAGGTACCATCACCCACACTTTTTTTTTCCTCTTCCTTTTCTAAATCATGGTGAAATTATTGGAATTTCAAAAGCCACTCTGAACGTGATCCCAATGGCTAAAGTAGGAACAACTTGAGCAACAAAATAAATAAAGAAGTATTGAATTATAACCCAAAGTATAAAATAAATAGGCATGCATCCATACTGATATGAATAAATGATTGAATAAATGAGAAAGAAAGGGATTATTTGAATTTCACTCTACCTAAACAACTCAAAGACAGCTCAGAAGTCTCAATGACATGTTTCTAGTCCCAGGTTGAAAGCTGAATAGAGAAAAAAACCTTTGTCACTGGTCTAGTTGTACGATAGGATTCTGATCTTAATCGATTATCTCAGAGGCTGACGACAACTCAAAATTTCTTCTGCTTTGTGGATATTGTTTTGACAGTTCTTGACCTTTTTTAATCCTTGAGGTTTAACTTTGTTTACACTTACTCTATATTCAATATCTTTTGGCACTCTTTGGAATTTTACTTTAGCGTATATTATCTATAGTTGGACAATAGTGTTATCGGATGCAAAATATTTTTTAAAAGAAGAGTAATTTTCAAAACATTTAGGCTTTGGAGATGTTTGTATGGTTTTTTTTCAAATCTTGAAATTCTCTTTCCTAGTATAGAATTCAGGTTGAACCTGAAAAAGGGAGAGTACCAATGGTGATCATATTTTCTAATGAGAGAATCACCACTTGAATTCATGATTCAATTGCACAGAGATTCAAAAATAAAACTAAGAAAATGAATTTCTAAATTGAGCTGCAATTGTAGCAACACACATTTGTAAAGAGCATTTTTTTCCCCAAAATGCTCTTATTTATGTTTTCTCCCAGAGTCTCACAAAACCCAGTGAGGTTGGTATTCTTATCTATCTTTTGTAAGTGAAGAAATTGAGGTTAGATTAAAGTTTGCTCAGCTACTTGTGGGATGAGCTGGAACACCATCATTTCATGTCACCTTGAATTCTAAAAAAAGAGGATTGTAAAGTGATGTCATAAAAATGGAGGTGTAGAAGAAAAGTGGCTTTATCCCTCCCCCACAGAAAATCAAAAACAAATATACAGTGTTGAGATCATCACCAGCAATATCCCAGGACTCAAATATGAGGATAAGACAGCTCCAGGGGCCACAGAGAAATGAAAACACTCTATGCAAACAGTAAGAGAACCGAACTTTTATATCAGTGATACCTTCCCTCCAATTTTTGAGGCACCAAGTATGCAGAAAATGTCCGCCTGACTCATGATTACTACATTGGAAAAAGTGAGATCAAGGTGGACAACCAGCTTCCCCACCATCTTGAATTCTCTGGCAGATCTGTCCAGTAGTAACGCAAAACTCTGCCAATATGTGAACAATCATTGCTTTGATAAGTACTACATAATAATTGACTTTTCTTCGATATGCCACCTCCACAAAAATGACAACAAAACACATTAAATAATTGAGTATGAAAACAGAAGATGAAACAAGATGAAGATTACTAGTGGGCATTTCTTACAATTTCTACCCATATTTCAGAAACAGGAGGAAAAAAAATCATTGTACAGCAAAAGTCTACTATAGCATCATGTGTTAATAGATCAAATCTCTCAAGAATAAGTTTTTTAAAAGAAAAAATTTCAATGCCCTGAAAAGTACCTCACATAAAAACTGGCCTTTAGTAATTATTTTTTAAAAGCTGGGCAGTAAGTGATGTAATGTCAGGGAGAGGGGTAATTTTTGGACTCAAACGCCGTCCTCTAGTACCTATCAGTTGAGATGCTTAATTGGGAGCATACAATCTTTTTTGAGTTGGAATCTCACTCTGTCGTCCAGGCAGGAGTGCAGTGGCACACTCACGGCCACCCCAGTGTCAACCTGTTGGCTCCGGCGATCCTTCTACCTCAGTCTTCCAAATAGCTGGAACTACAGATGCACGCCACCATGCCTGGCTAGTTTTTGTGATTTATTGTAAAGATGAGGACTCACCAAGTTGCCTGGGCTGGTCTCAAATCCGTGGACTTAGGCACATAAGATATTTACAAGGTTGTTATGCTAAAAATGAGAAATTGTACTTCGCTTGCATAATATACTACCTGACACTCAGTAATCATTATATTTTTGTTTATTTTTTTTTTAAATGAATGTCCAGTTCCCTGCTGTAGAGAATCTACAGATAAATACCTTCTTTTCCCTGGAGTAGAAAATGTCAACCTTGAGACTTGTTCTTTTTCCATACTCACAGTCATCCAAAGCTTTCAAAATTAATGTACCAAAGAATTACTTGTTTAATGCTCATAAAACCACTTCTTAGGCTATTTACCTGGAAATGAATTCCATGGAGGGGAAAACATCAGGTAATAAGGCAGGAGAAGAATTTCCTTTATATATGATATTAAGGAAGTGCTACAAGTATTGAACCATCAGGTACTTCAGATGAATAAGTGCATGCCTTTCAAATAATGACGGAGGCCATTTGAAGCAGAACGGTAAAGACAAGTTCAATTTGTTAAACAATCTTAAGATGTAGAGGTATGAATAACACTTCAAACATATTCAGCCTCTACCTTCACCCATGAAAGGAATTTTGTTCCAGTAACCATGGTTACCTTATGTATTACTCAGATACTCATAAAATGCAAGAGAGGAGTAAAAAGTAAAGTTAAACCCTATTTAGATAAATAATGCAGAGACTGGTAGCAATGATTTTTTTTTTTTTTGCTTTGAAGATTTAGATTTTCATGGACACTGATATAGTTGTTTCTGTATATGCATTTTACCTGTATCAGGACTATAACTTGACCAGGTAGATAGTAATGTCCTAGCATCTAAAATAGCAGAGCTTCTCATAGAAAAAGTATACTGACTGGTGTTGGGATAATGATAATAGTTGGAGAAATAAGGATGTGAGAGTAAGAAGAAAAAATTAATGAAGCATATAAATCTTCAGAAATACAAATCACATTGTTTATGAGGAAAACATACAATTATAATTAAGGTTAAAAAAACAAATGCAGGAACTCCTCCCCAGCATAAAGAAATAAATGAATTCCAAAAGATAAATTGCTTTACTGTGTGGTTAATGAATCATTTAGTGCAAGCCTGTGCAGCTAGCTGGTCAGGGGTCTGGCTGTGGGATCTAAACACATTCTTGTCCTTGCCATAGTTTAATATCACCTGGTTATAACAGAACAGTTGTCTGCTCCAGCTCAAATATTGATGTAAATGACTCTGGGCTCCTTCGATGATTCCGAGAATCTTTCTGTTAGATAGTACCCCTTTTGTCAACCCAATTTGGAGAGTTGATCCAAGAGAACACTCCAGTCACAAGGACACACCTTCTACATCTGGAGCTCTCTCTCATTTTTGTAGAAAATTGTAAGAATTTTAGAAAGGCCCTTAATATTAGCTGAAACTCTCACTAATATTTCTTAGTCCGTCAACTCTCCTACTCACTACAATGTCCATTTATCATTTAAATTTTTTGAATTAGATTATTTACATAGTAAAAAGGCAAAGAGTACAGGACAGCTTATGAAGAAAAAGAATCTCATGCTTTACCTCATACTACCATCCAGTACTACTCTCTGATGAGACTCTTTAATTGTTTCTAATTTTAGTTCTTCTAGTGATGATCTTTATAACCCTAAATAATATTTTTGACTTATCAAATTAAGAACATTTTATGGACATCTTCTATGAAATATGAGAATGAGATCATTATATACTATTTTCCAGGTATCTCCCATAGCCTACATCCAATGATAGATAGTTATGTTACTATTCTAAGTTTTTTTTTTGGTTACTTTTGTAACTTCAAGTAATGTATTTACATTTCTATTTTTGTTCTATCTGAAATAAGAGACTCTTTCGTTTGAATTTCCCCTTTATGTAAGATAACAACGTTATGCTCCTGAGATGGAAAAAAACCTGCAACATAAAACAAGTGAAACAAGTATATAACAAATAGAAAGATGGCAGACTCCATCCCAAACATGAAAATAATCACATGAAATATAAACGGTCTAAACACTCCAACATAAAAACAAAAATTGTCAGATCAAATAAAAAATCAAGACCCAACTTTTTATTGCCTACAAAAAACTCACTTTAGTTTTAAACTTTTTCCCTAGCTTTATTGAGGTTAATTGACAAATAAAGAGTGTATATATCTGAGGTATGCAATGTGATGATTTGATATACATATACATTGTGAAATAATTATCACAATCAAATTCATTAACACATCTATCACGTCACATAGTTACCAATACATGTGTGTGTTTGTGGCTGTGTATGTGAGTGACTGTGTGTGCATGTGTGATGAGGACACTTAAGATCTATTCTTTCAGCAAATTTTAAGTATACAGTTCATTATTATTAACTATAGTCACCATGCTGAAATTTTATACCCTTTGAGTGACAACTTCCCATTTCCCCCATTTTCTAGCCCCTGGCAACCAATGTTATACTTTCTGCTCCCATGAGTTCAACTTTCTAAGATCTCTCATCTACTAGGAAGACTATTACCAAAAACAAGAGATAAGTATTGGTGAGGATGCAGAGAAAAGGTCATCTTTATATAATGTTGTTGGGAATGTAAACTGGTACAGCCACTATGCAAAACAGTATGGTAATTCTTCAAATAATTAAAGCAGAACTACCATATCACCCAGAAGCTCACTTGGAATATAAAAATGCAAAAAAGGTTGAAAGTACCTGTAAAAGTCCTTTTCTGAATCAGTCCCTCAAAAAAAAATCTGTAGAAGGATAAAATATATATATATATATACAATCTTTATTTGTCAATTATACCTCAATAAAGCTAGGGAAAAAGTTTAAAACTAAAGTGATATATATATATCATAATAACGCTAATCAAAACAAATCTTGAGTGATTATATTCATATTAGATAAAGTAGATTTCAGAGAAAAGCATAATACCATGATAAAGAAGCCAGTTTCATAATGACAAAGGGACAAACTCATCAAGAGGACATTACAGTTCTGAATAACTACAGGCCTAAAATAGAGCTTCAAGAAATATGAAGCAAAAATGGACAGACTTGAAAAGAAATAAATACTTACAATCATAGTCAGAGTTTTCAATATAACCCTCTCAATAATTGATAGAACAAGAAGACAGAAAATCTGCAAGGATGCAGAAGACATAAACAACATGATCAACTAACTTGACTTAATTGACATTTAAAGAACAAATCACTGAACAACCGCAAAAAGTGCATATTAATATTGTTGGCCATAGAACAAGCATCAATAAGTGTAAAAGTTTTTAAATTGTATATGTCATCTGACCACAATGGAATTAAATGAGATATAAGTAAAGAAAGATATCTGGAAAAATCCTCAAATATTTGGAAATTAAATATATTAATTTGCTAGAGCTGCTGTAACAAAGTAACACAAAATGGAAAGAAAGCTTAGACAACAGAATTGTATTCGCTCATAGTCCTGCAGACTGGAAGTCCAAACTCAAGGTGTCAGCAGGCTTGGTTCCTTCTGATGGTTGTGAGGGACAATCTGTCCTATGCCATTCTTCTAGCTTCTGGTGGTTTTCCAGTAATCTTTCACATTCCTTGGCTTATGGAAGCATAACTTCAATCTTCCTATGGAATTCTCACAATATGTATGTGTGTGTGTGTGTGTGTGTGTGTGTGTGTGTGTGTGTGTGTTCAAATTTACCCATGTCATAGAACACTATAAGGATATCAGTCATATTGAAGTAGACCCCACCCTCATGACCTCATCTTAATGTGATCCTAATTTTATTTTTAGATTTTTTAAAATTTTAAAGATGTGGGGTACAATTCAGGATTAGATAGAGAAATGGTCATTGTACAGGTAAAGTTTGGGCCTCCCTTTGGTCCCCACTTTGCCTGGTTTGAGATCAGACGCCCTTATTGATGTTATGTGCCTCCTCATCCTAATTTTAAACACGGTCTTATTCACAGGTGCTGGGTATTAGAATTTCAACGTCTTTTGTAGGGGGATACAATTCAATCCATAACACCAAATGACACCCTGCTAAATAACTCATAGGTTAAAGAAGAAATCATAAAGAAAGTACTTGGAACTAAATGAAAATGAAAATAAAGAATTCCAAAATTTGTGAGATGTGCTAAAGCAATACTTAAAGGAAAAATTTTAACACTTATACTGGAAAAGAAAAAAGGTCTCAGATTCTACCTTAGGAAACTAGAAACAGAAGAGCAAATACAAATCAAAGTAAACAGAATAAAGGAAATAATAAAACAATGAAATATACAAAAGAAAATAGAGATGCAGAAAAGCTGTTTCCTTGAGTAGATCAATAACATTGATAAATCTCTAGCCGGACTAACCAGAAAAAAAGAGATGACACATAGTACCAATGTCAGGAATGAAAGATGGCATTACTACACAGTCTACAGAGATTAAAAGAATAATAGTTTATAATATTATAATAATAATATTATAAACAACTTTGTGCCAGTAAATTCTACAACTTAAATGAAATGGATCTTTTAGAAATCGCCACACTGTTTTCCACAGAGGTTGTACTAGTTTACACTCCCACCAACGATGTAGCGTTCCCTTTTCTCTGCATCCTCTCCAGCATCTGTTGATTTTTGAGTTATTAACCTGAACATTTATCACAATATTACATTAAAGGGATTGGCAATAGCAGGTCACTGCCAGGGAAGAGAGTGGGGGGGGGGCACATAACACTAATAAGGGTACCTGATCACAAACCAGACGAAGTGAGACCCAATGGGAGGCCCAAACTTCATCTGTACTATGACTACTTATGTACCTAACCCCGAATTGTACCCCCATAACTTTAAAATAATGATAAAAAAATAATGAAATGGACAAATCCCTTGAAAAACACAAACTTACAAAGCTCGCTCAAGAAAAGATAGATATCCTCAGCAGTCATATATTTACTACAGAAATTAAATTTTAAAATATTTTACCTGCCTAATTTTAATTCCTTTATAGTTAACCCATCATTGTTTTATTTCCCTCTCTTTCTTTCTAGGGAAATGGGTTTTCAAGATTCTGTCTTTATTTTTATAGTAGAACCTTCTTTTATCCTTCTCATCGTCTATTTCTCATTCAAACAACCGCATATTTTCATTGAAAATTCTGCCGGAAGATGCAGAGGTATTTCATTTTTTGTGTGGTTATTGTGAATGGGATTGTGCTTTCTTGCGGGGTCTCTGCCTGCTTGTTGTTGGTGTATAGGAATGCAACTGTCTTTTGCACTTTTATTTTGTACCCTGAGACTTTGCCAAAGTCCTTTATCAGTGCAAGCAG
>CAUYQG010239360.1:0-23189 GCA_963574415.1 Tarsius wallacei | reverse complement strand
GGGGGGGGGGGGGGGGGGGGGGGGGGGGGGGGGGGCCCCCCACACGGGGGGGACTTCCTCGCCTTCCTCCTTTCTTGGCGGTCAGGGGACTTCCTCGCCTTCCTCCGTTCTTGGAGGGTAGGGGACTCCGGGGAGCCGCACTGCAGAAACCACCGCCGGGCCTCGCCCCCGGGGGTCGTCGCTGGCCCAGGGCCCAGGGCGGCAAGTGAGTTGGAAGATGGCGTTCGGGACCAGAAGCACTTACGGTCGTGTCCAGTCTCGATGTCGGAGGAAACCCACGCCCTCCAAGAACCGTGGTCGCTCCTCCCTGTCTCTCCTGTTGATTCGGGGGTATGTGGTTTTGTAATAAATCCGTGGGTGTTCCTTTTTCAACAGTATGAGCGAGCTCTATAGACGCTCAGAGAACCACCTGTGGATGGGAATAACCCGAAACTGCCGATTCTCTCGGTTATTTGAAAATAGAAATCACGATCCCTCCCCCTTCTGTCCTTCTCTGAGCACTGATTTGGTCATTTTGGTACCTGTGGACTTGGCAGAATTAAAAGGCAGTTGCCGCGAACACTGTTTGGGTTATTTGGGGAGGGGGGAGGTTCTGTTGACTTTTTAAAAATTTCTTGGCTGTGTAAATATCGTGTCAAATGCGGTAAGTGCGCGATGCGAGGCTGTTCACTCACGTGGCTGCCAGCCCCACCGGAGTCCAGGCCAGCTCGCGCCTCTCGATTTTGGTTCTTTTTCCACGTTTAACACGCGCGGGTCGCTCCTCCACGTGTTTCCCGCTCCCGCGCGCCCCGCCTCGGCGCCGCCTGCGCGGCCGTCCAGGCTTCTCTGAGCGTCTGCCGGTAACATCAGTCCTCAATCGCGCTGCCCCTCGCAGAGAGTGTATCATCTGTTTTATTTTTGTAAAAAACAAAGTGCTAAATAATATTTATTACTTGTTTGGTTGCAAAAACGAAATAAATGATCGAGTGTTGAGATTTTAAATAAAACGTCAAGTAAGGTCGGGCGTTTTCCATCCGTGTGAATGGAAGGCGTAGGGAGCCGCCTGGAAGAGGAGTCCAGAAGGGGTCCCTCCGGGCAGGACTTGGGGATCTGCTCTCCCAGTTTCGCGCTGGAGAAAGATGAGAGGGTTGTTTGCCCACCCTCCTCCTCCACACACATTCTCTTTAAAACGTGGTTGAGCACGTCCTGCGGTGGCTTTCACAACTAACTTGATTTTGCTTTTATTTGCCGAGTCTTCATTCCCCCAGCTGTGTTTTGAACTAGCCTGAAAGTGAACGTTTTCTTCTGAAGCTTTAGGCCTTCGGGGGTCATCGAGGGCCGTGCCTTCCGCTGGGGGTACGGACGCGGGGTCCTCCCCTGCTCGATTTTTCTTTTTCTTTGCTTTCTGGTCAGAAGCGATCTCCGGCCACCATCCTGCCCAGGGGGTTTTCTTGGCTTCGGCTGCTGGCCAGTCCCTTTGGGGGGCCCCAGTCCAGCGGGGCAGTGGCGTTCCCGGCAAAGCGCTCCAGGATTGTGTAGTGTGGAGTCACTAACCCTCCGTTTCTTCCAGTGCTTCTAGGATCCCCCCCGGCGCCCATCCCTGCCTTGAACTACGAAATGTCAGGTGCTGGGAACCTCCAAGAGGCACTGAGGCACATTAGCCGCTGGTGATCCTCCATACTCTTTCTTTACTTGGGACACCCATCTTCCCACAGTCACTAAGGTTCCTTGCAATCCAAAACTGAAATACAATTTTAGGATGTGGCTCTTACCAGACATTTTGGGCAGAAATAGAAAATCTCTGGCCTTCTTGGTCCCGGACGAGGATAGACCCTGCCACAGTCTCCGCCCCAGGGCTGGCCCCAGAACGAAGGACAGCCTGGTGCAGGTGCAGTGGACACATCTCCCAGCCCACAATGACATCTTTGGTGGTCACTGGCAGAAGGCCCCAGGACCTGGGACTGGAGATTTCTCTGGGCAGAACCCCACTTCTTGAACCTGGCTCCTGAAGTTGGTTCTCTCAGTGGCCCCCTGCCCAGGCCTGAGCAAGGCCCGGTGCCCCAGCAGGGAATGTGGGCTGCTGGCCAGGATAGCATCGCCCAGGGATGGGGCTGCAGGCCTAGCTTTTCACCATGGGCTTTACTTTTTGCCAAGGCCACCGGGGGATTCAGAAGAGGCCAAACTGGCAGAAGTGGGGCATGGATAGAAAGGAAGGCCCCCTGAGCCTCACCAATCCAAGAAGAGGTTGGGCAGAGTCTAGTCATGCTCATTCTGAAATCCCATTTGAAACGGAACTTGTGAAGAATTCAAAACTGGGTCCAGCTCCAACCGAAGACACACACAGAGGGAGGTGAGGAGGCTAGAACTCCCACCCACGGAGTGAGGGGAGCTGAGACCCCAGCAGGGTGAAAGTTGGGGGCTCCATTGTGGTTTGTTTCCTCACCCACCACTAGGCAGGCAAGTGCTAGTGTGGGCTCTGGATGCATGTAGCATATGCATAGAAAGACAGTCTTTGAAAGGAAATAAATAATCTTTCCCTCCACCCCTGCACCCAAGCTCCTGGCAGCATTTAGCTGCCAGCCCGGCCATGTAAGACCGAGGTCTCTGACGAAGGAAGGACTGCATCCATTCAGGCTCTGAGCAATCCGCTGAGCCATCCACCTCAACTGTGCCCCGCTGGGGGCCTCCACAACCATGAGTGAGATTGGATGTCCTGGACCTGGAGGAGGAACATATAGACTCACACTAATGCATCTGCCTGGGGCAGGTGGCGCCTCACTGAGGGTGGCCCTGGATGGGCAGAGGGCCAGGGTGGAGGGCTTCATCTTCGGAATGGGGCAGGAGAAGACTGTGTGCAACCACTTTGACTTTGGTGGACCCTTCATTGGGGTAGGAGCCCCACTGGGGAGAGAGGCATCTGCCTTGGGACACTGTCACCACCATGGGTCCCCTCTCAGGGATCATTAGCCTGGAGATTCTCTCCAGTGCTGAGCTACAGCTCAGCCTTCTCCCCAGTCCCCAGCCCCCAGCAGGGCTCCCAGCTTCCAGCTCTCAACCACGGGGTCCAGGAACTACCAGACCCCTAGACCCTCTCCAGCCCTCTTTAAGAACCTGGGAGCTCCACTGAACAGAAGCTGAAGGTCTAGTGGGCAGATCCCAAGCTTTCTCCAATGACTTCTGCACCCCAGGGCACTGTCTCTGGGCTCCCCACTCTCTCATATGGGCAGGAGTTACAGAGAAATGATGACTTCCTGAACTCAGAGTTGGAGGACTCAGCAGTAGATTTGCCATGGAGTTGGAACTCTGCACCTCAGGCACAGTCAGTGAACGGGGGGTTGAAGCAAACCACAGGGGTGTCACACACTCAGTGAGGCCAGGGACCCTGATGATTTGGGATTCCAACAGCCACCCACCCAGGGACCTGCCCTTCTCATTCCCAGACCCAAACCAGTGAAGAGCCCCTGGGCCAAGGCATTGTGCTGTAAAGCCCCCAGAAGTTCTCATGGACAAAACTACCCAGTGCCGGAGAAATGTCTGTCTCCCATTAGGGCAGAATCCACCTAGCAATCTGAATTCCCTCTATTAAGCAGATAGCTTGATGCTTCTTAGAGGTTTATTGAAGGCAAAAGATTCCCCTATTCCTGCTCCACATCTCATTTTAAGACTCTCTTTCAGTACAGATGTGGTGCCAAGTCTCTCCTCACACAAGTGCTTCACAGTACCGGTAGGGGTTGTGGGGCCTTTGATAAGGGCCTCAAGACACCTTGCAGGTGATCAGCCCCCCTCTTCTTTGTCTCTTTAGACATGTAAGGGAGACCAGAGTCAGGCCTGGCTGTTCACCGCAGTGGCTGCGGCACTCAGTTCTGCCCTGGCTTGGAGGCCCCGGCAGTTCAGAGGCTGAACCCTTCAGGGATAAACCCCCCACTCCCTGACAGAGTGAGGGGCCAGAAATGGGGACTACCCACCACACCTACAGCCCTAGTTCCCGACTCTCTCCTAGGGGACAGGCTATTGCTGCACGGCTGCCATGTTTGACTGAAGTTAACGTAGAGGTTGGGTGGGAGTGGGGCGTGGGTGAGGAGAGGTGGTGAAGGGTGGGGATGGCTGGTGGTGGGTACTGCTGGGAGAAACAGATGCTGCGGAGCTGGGAGGAGGGAGGCAGGGTTCGGCTGTACCTGGGGGTTGGCGAGGAGCTCAGGGTATTAGAGGAGGTTGGAAGAAAATGCGGCCAACATTTACTGAAACTTAGTCGTGTGAGCAAGGCGCTGACAGCTTAAAGAGCCTCGATTCACAATAACCATTTGAGGAAGATGCGATTATTATCCTACATTTCAGGTGAAGAAACTGAGGCACAGAGAGGCTTAGCCACTCACTCAGGGACACAGCCAGGAAAGGGAGGAGGCAGGGTTGCAATCCAGGAAGAAGCCCAACCACAAAGCCCACCCCAGGAGGCGGCCAAAGCGGCAGTCCCCAGATTCTGGCTCAGCTGCCGCCTGGGGAGTCTCCGGGTCTGGTGCTGCCATCCGCCCTCAGGCCCCCGGTGCTTCCCTCGGTGCCTGGACCCCATCTGTCCCTGACGCCCCCATCTGGGTTGCGGGAGGGGCCGACAGGCTTTGGCAATTAGCGGGCTCGCGTGGGGGCGCGGGCGGGGGAAGAGCCGAAGCTTGGGACCCGAGGGGTCCCTCATTAGGGCGGCCGTGAGGGACCGTCGTTAGCGCCGGGACAGCTGTCGCCCCCGCCGGCCCGAGGCCGCAGTCGGAATCTCGGGCCGCGTCCCCTGCCCGGTTGCGCCTTACACACCCCGAGCAGTAATGTGGAGAGTGGTTGCGGGCTGCACGCCTGCAGGGGCCAGGCAGTGCCACGCCAGCCCTGCAGTGTCTGGGAGTGCGGGTGATCCCCCGGGAAACTTCAAATTCCCCTTTACTGAGGGCTCCGCAGACCCGCCGGTGAGCCGATTGGCCCGTGGACCTTCCCTCGGCTGCAACGCTCGGTGCCGCGCGGTTCACCAG
Organism: Tarsius wallacei; assembly: GCA_963574415.1. Taxonomy (NCBI): domain Eukaryota; kingdom Metazoa; phylum Chordata; class Mammalia; order Primates; family Tarsiidae; genus Tarsius; species Tarsius wallacei. The sequence continues at coordinate 18,201 of CAUYQG010239360.1, read as the reverse complement.
GACGGTCTGCCAGGACTCTGGGTTTGGAGGTCGCGCCTTTATGTGGGGTCCTCGGGCCGCCGTGTCGCCGCCCTCCGGGAAGACTGCTCAAAAAGCTCGCTCTGAAATGCACGCTGGTGTCCCCGCGGCCCCTCGCTTCCCGGATCCCGCGCAGGCTGAGGAGCGGAGGGTGCGGAGGGGCAGCCGCCGGGCTGGAGACCCCAGCTCGGCCACACCCGCCCTGATCGAAGCAGCTGTCTTGGACCGCGCGCGCGGCTTTCCTTTGATGACATCGCGGCAGCAGCGCGGCCACAACCCTCACTGGTTGTGGGAAGGATGGAGGCAAAGGAGGCACGACGAACCAGCCAGAATCGCCTTCATGCACGTGGAGCCGAAACAATCGCCCAGGGGTGCATCCACCCGGACCAACAGACACCGACCCGGCGCGAGCTCCCGGGTCCACGCGCCCGACCCCACAAGCACAGCCTCGCCGAAGGCTTTTACACGCCCACCACACATCCGAGGCCGCGCGCACAGGGTCATGCACATGGGCTCACGCGCCCGAGTTCGTGCTCACGGGACCACGCACACACACCAGCGCTTGCACACCCGCCCGCGGGCTGGAACCGCGAAGCAGCGGACTCTTTCTGGACACTTCGGGCCCTGATGAGCCCTGGAGGCTGTGTGAGTCAGCAGCTGTGAGGCCGCAGGCAGATGGATTCACAACCCTCTCCCTGGCTGACCTGAGAACTGAAGATCTTTTAAATCTTGTCGGTTCTCCTCCCTTCTCCACCTTTCCCTCTGCCTTCCTCCCTGACCAGGCTGACTCACCGGGTACCCTCTCCCCAGCCCAAGTCCTGGAGCCCCGGGTAAGGGCCACCGCTAAAACTGGGCCCAACCAGGACCTTGAGCAATTCCCCCTTCCTCGTCTCCAAAACTTGGCAGTAGAAGCTTGTCTTGCAGAGCAGGACTGGGCTGGCCTCTCAGAAGCTGTGTGAGGCTCTGAAACTCAGTGTCCTCAACTGTAGAATGGAGCCAGAACCGGTGATCTTGAGTGTTTCATGGGCAGATCAGGTTCTGCCCCAATACTGGTGTCCTCTGGGTGCCCTGGTCCACCTCAGAGCAGAGTGCCTGGAGGCACTCCCTACCAGCCTCTACTGAAGTAAGAGTGTAGACAACTCTGGGAAGGAGTTTTCCTTGGTTTTAAGACTTCTCCAGGGCAGAAACCGTGGTTTAGACGTGTTTGTATCTAGAGATGCTTCAGCAAAAAGAATGAGCGAATGAACAAATGGAGCAGTGAGAGAGAGAGTGGGAGTCTGGAGAGTGAAGAGGTTTGGAGGTGTAAGGAGCAAGGCAGGGGTGTAATGACTCTGAATCCTTCACTGATGGGGGACACCAAGGCCTAAAACTGGTGGGCATTTACACTTCTGCCCAGGGCAGCTGGATCCAGTCTTGGGCCCTGCCACTACAGTGAGCCAGGTTCCAAGACCCCCAAGCCTTTACACACACACACACACACACACACACACACACATATATACACATATATATATGAATAGAACAATTAATAATAGTATCTGACCACTGTGTTGCTGTAATGATTAAGTGAAATGTCCCAGGGTCACCCTCTGTCCAATTGTGAATAGACATCCTGGGCCTGCCCAGGGAGCAGCTACTGCTGGGTGTGGACCCCCACATCTGAACTCTGCCTACTCAAGTAGCCAGGAACATGTGGGTCATGAGGGGAGGGCAGGGGATGATCACCATGGACAAGGCTGCTTGTGTGGGGCAGTATATGCTGCCTTGGCCAGGCTCTGCCAGCTGTGTGACCTTGGACAAGAGATATGGGCTTTCTGAGCCTTGGTTACCTCATCTGCAAAAATGGGGGTGATGCTAGTACTGTCTTCCCAGGGCATCAGGTTTGAAAGAGAGAACTTGGCACACCAAGCAGGCCCAATGAAGCAGAACAGGGTGCCTGGCTGCATGGGTGGCATCTCATTGAATCTTCTGGGAGGTCCTGTGGGGCGAGGGCTCTTTTACTCGCAGTGACATGACCTGTCTTAAGACCCCAAGAAACAACTCAGCAGTGTCCCTGAGCTCTGTACGGGGGTCCACTTCCCAAGCCCCTCGGTGCAAGACAAAGCCCCTGATCTCACCTTCATGAGAGGCCTGGCACAGAGCCTAAGGCACAGTTAGTCCTCAGGGAATATTCCTTGCATTGTGTAGTGCACAAGGAAGGGCCCACTCTCCATGTGGGAAAGCACCAGAACCGGGTGCCTTTAAGTGAGGGGGCCAGGATCAGAAAGGAATGAATTGACGGGAAAGTTGCCTGTGAAGCCCAAGCCCCACCCTCACGATTCTACCCTTCCCCCCTCAGCCTACCCTCTGTCTGTGCCCCTTGGGTGCCCAGTGCAGGGAGAGAACTAGAAGCCTAAGCATCCTTCCCCCTTAGAACTGCAGCTGGGAGCCACAGGGAGAATACTGGGGGCCTCCCGGGAGCTGAGCTCCTGTCACCTCCAGCCCTGAGCTCTCTGGGCTGTTCAGGCCAAGGCTGCAGTGCTAATGAAGCCGCCAGGGCACGGTGCGGCTTAGCCAGCACAGGAAGGAAATGACTTAGTGTAGCCGGGCGCTGGCAGGCGACGGCAGCAGGGGCAGGGAGCCCACAAGGCTGGCACAGTCAGGAGGCTGCCCCCTCCCCAGGCCCCCTGGGCTTGTCCTCTTTGTCCCTCTCCTTCCCTTCATCCCTCTCCATGGCCAGTCTGCTCAGCGTCGCCACCTTTTTGTGTTTAGCTCATCAGCTCCTTCTTTCTCCTTCACTATTTTTTGGCTTTAATTAAGGTAAAATGCACATAACATAAAGTTAACCATTTTAAGGTGAACAAATCAGTGACATTCGCAATGTTGTATACTCACCAGCTCTATCCGGTTCCAAAACATTTTCATCACTGCAAAATAAAACCCTGTCCCCATTAAGCAGACTCCAGCACACCTGTCTCTGGCAACCACCAATCTGCTTTCTATCTCTATGGATTCACTTGTTCTAGATATTCCACATGAATGGAGTCATACACCAGGTTCTTTCACGTAGCATGGTTTTGAAGTTCATCAACCTTGTTGCATGTATCAGTACTTCCTTCTTGTGGCTGAATAATATCCCGTTGTTTATCCATTCATCTGTTGACAGTGCCCCTCACTTCTGAGTAACCACCAACCTGCTGTGGTGAAATGAGGCCTCTTCTAGGAGTTTAAAAGTTTAAGTCTCTGAGCAGGCTGGGCATTCTCAGACAAGTGTCTTGATCTTTCTTGGCCTCTATCTACCCATCTATAAAGGAAAATGCTAGCAAGGGCCGTTTCAAGTCATGAGCTTCTGTTAGTTTTCACAACCCTGAAGTTCTCCCTGCTACTCGTAGAAAGAAGTCCACCATCCTCCCTGCCGGTCACAGGTGTGTGTCAAGAACCCCATTACACATGCTCTGGAACTTGCAAAGTGCTCCCAGTGGACGAGGGCGCCTAACAAACCTGTGTCTTTGGTTCTCAAGGAGTCAGAAGCTTAGTGAGAAGTGAGAAACCTGGTGGAAGTGGGCTGTGTTGTGAGTTATTCCCTTATTTAAAATCCAGCCAGGCCGGGCGCAGTGGCTCAGCCTGTAATCTCAGCACTTTGGGAGGCCAAGGCGAGAAGATTGCCTGAGCCCGGGGGTTCGAGACCAGCCTGGGCAACTTGGTAAGACCTCGTCTCTACAATAAATCTCAAAAACAAAACAAAACAAAACAAAAATTAGTGGGGCGTGGTGGTGTGTGTCTGTAGTTGCAGCTACTTGGAAGGAGGAGGCGAAAGGATTGCCTAAGCCCAACAGGTCGAGGCTGTGGTGGCCGTGAGCATGCTACTGCGCTCCAGCCTGGGCAACAAAGAGTGAGACTCCAACCCCAAAAAAAAAAAAAAAAAAAAAAATCCAGTCAGACTCTCATCAGCTGTGACTTGGAAATTAAACAGCAACTAACCTGTGTCATGTACAGATCCTCGTTATGCTACAGCTAAGTGCCACATTTTAAGAAGTGGGCACCAAACTAGTCATGAAGGTTCAACATAAATCTTGGGGCAAGGAGAGTATTGAGTAGTAGTGGACAAATTGCTATCCTGACCTCTGTAATTCATCTTCTCAATGTTTCATTCAACAAACATTTAACATGCCAGGGGGTGTGGAGGACATTCAGTGATGACAAATGCACCGGGCACTTCCTGAGCTCACCAGACACCTCATTATGCCAGCCCCTGCTTTTGCAGAGAAACAAACTTAAGAAACATGGAGGCATTGAAGAGCTTTGAAACCACCCTGACTTGGGTGGGTAGAGGATGTCAAGTGATCTTAGCAATCTTTTCCGTTTGAACTTGAACTTAAGGGGGGAAAGACTTTAATATGTGGAAGGAGCCATTATCTCAAGGATGTTTTGCATTTCTTCCTGGAATATGGAAGTTCAGTCACTTGAGATCATAATTGTAACCTTTCCTTCCCAATACTCCAACTTCACCCTGGCGTTTTCAGTTCCCCAACCCCATGCTACTTTTTCTTTCTCCATGTGATATTATTGACTAATTTTGTTGTTTATTGTCTGTCTCCCACACTGCAATATAAGCCCCACCAGACAGACATCTTTGTCCATTTTGATCACTGATGTAGAACAGTGTCCAGACCATAGTATGTGCTCAGTAAATATCCATTGAATGAATGAATGGATGGAATAAATGCCTACAAATGATTTTCACCACTGAGACATTTTGTAACCAGAATGGAAGAGACACAAAGCTTCACTGGGACTCTCACATGAGAAAATAAAAGCAAAATGTGATCCTGTGAAAAGTGCAGCATCAAATTCCATTTTCATTCTCCCAAAAAACTGCTTTTTAAAAATCTGCTGAAGGCCAGTCATGGGGTTTGTGCCTATAATCCCAGCACTTTGAGAGGCAGAGGTGAGAGGACTGCCTGAGCCCAGGGGTTCAAGACAAGCCTGGGCAACTTGGCGAGACCTTGTCTCTACAATAAATCAAAAAATTAGCCAGGCGTGGTGGCACACACCTGTAGTTCCAGCTACTTGGAAAGCTGAGGTGGAAGGATTGCCTGAGCCCAGTAGGTTGTCACGGTAGCCATGACTGTGCCACTGCACTCCAGCCTGGGCAACAGAGTGAGATTCTGACTCAAAAAAATAAAATAATAAAAAAAAATTCTGCTGAGTCTTGGAGGCTACCCTTTTACTGGTCCTGGGGTGGGAGGTGGGGTAGGGAATAAGGGATCTTCTGAAATAATTTACCAGTTAGTATCAACAATTTATTAATGCCGAACAAATAACATTCTTCACTGTGAATGAAAGTTACCTCCTTAAGTTCCCTAAGCAGTCTTTGAACACAATAGGAAACCAAACCTTGAGGCATAAAACTCACCTTAAAATTAAGTAGATTCATAGTTGAACAATTTGTTCTAATCCTGTGGGAGGCAAACTGTGGGTTTAAAAAAAGGCAAATATTAAATATTCAATTGGAATGAATCCTTCCAATGTGGAGCATAAAAATATCTCCTGGCAAATAAGCTCTTACAAACCATCCACGTCAATGTCATGAACAGAATGGGGACGATATTGGTGGGAGGGTGACTGCAATTTCAGACAGTCAGTGTGAACCTTAACATTACGTATCCTAAAAAAAAAAAAATAATAAATATCTCAGTGGTTGTATTTATCCCGAATGCAAAACTGTCCCCTTTGTTGAGGTCGGCTGAGCGGACTCAGCCTGGAGAACAATGTTGAGGCTGCTGGCGGGCCATGTGCTAATGTGCTCATGCATTACAGCCGCAACAGATGGCTGTGAGAACACTCACCCGCCCCGCCCGCCCGGGTCAGGACGTGCAGCCCGGAGCCTGCTTCCAGCTCTGTCCACTATCAAAACACTGCTTCTCTGTGGAGAGGTCATGGCTGTCCTGGGGGAGGACACCACGCCTGTTCTACCCAATTCCAGAACAGAGGTGCCAAGGAATAATGATTGCGGGTTTGTCTGAACCATGTTGCAGAACTGAAAAGTTTTTCACAGAATGGAAAGTCAGAGAAAAAGGAGACATGCGCTATATTGTTCCATCTGTCAGCCCATGGGTCGTCTGCTCGTCTATTTAATCTTCTCCCATGACCAGGATGCGGTGTTTTGAATATAGCTCTAATTTTTCTTCCCTTCCCTCTGAGGAGGCTGTCATCTATCCTTCCCCACATCCCAGTGAGCCAATTAGGAGTGAAAGTAGCCCATCTCATCCCCTACCAAAAGCAAAACCAATGAAAAAACACCACCAGGCTTCCTTGCAACCTCAAAGTGTGGCAACAGAGAAATTCATTTGAAAATACATCTCCAACAGGATGTTTGCCCTGTTTCCCTACACATGAGAAGAAAATCAACATTAGCTATCACCTTCGCTCTGCCCATCCCACCTTGAAGCAAACGTTCTGGCAGGCATGGCTGGGCCAGCAGCTCGAGGTCTATGTGTCCTGGGAGGGGGCCGGGGAGTCAGCAACTCTCTTTAGTCATGAACTCCACCCACGGAGCCAGGCTGAGCTGCCCAGGCAGCCCTGTACACTTCTAAAGCTCATATCCCCAGAGCTGGGCGATGGGACTCCCTGGGAGCAAGGTCCCCTGGGATGAGGGCAGCACCCCAGGGCATCACTCTAGAGTGGCTAGACATTTGTAGAGGCAGAGAAGTACTGCAGGCACACAGAGAGCAGGAAGGACTACCAAACTCTCTGTTGGGCTCTCTGAAATAGATAGGCAGGCTCACCGCTGGCCCTGTGGTCTTCAAAGTTTGTCTAAGTTTCATGGTATTCATGTGGGAGCACTGGGAAGCTGGCAGATACTCCACCCTCTCCTTACCAGCCTGTCAATGGTGTTCAGCATTCCTTCTGTTAACACCACTGCGTGGATAAGTGTGGTGTGTCCCCAAATCCCTCTCAAAATGCCCATTACCTAGAAAAGAATACAGAGCAAGCCGCTAGTACCAGTTAGGCTGTAAAGTACTATTGATAATATGATGTAGGTGCTAGGAGCCTGGAAAGGGGAATTTTACCTGGAAGGGAAGTGGGGGTGGGGTGGGCTGGGAAGAGGGAGACCAACATAGCTGGTGTCATGTGGGTCAGAAGCAGGCAACGGAGAAGAGTGTTTGAAGGGTTTATTGGTGAGGATCCAGGTTAGGTACGCTAACAAAGCCACAAGAGAGTGGCTTACATAAAGTTACAGTGGCCCAGGGCCGGGCGTGAGGCTTAAGGGTACAGAAGAAACAATTCCTTCCCTCTCGTGGCTCTGCCTGCCTCAACATGGCCTCCATCTTGCTACTCTATGCCTGCCCACCATGCCCATACTCTAGGAAGCAGTATGAGGAGGGGACCGGCCCTCTCTTTCCCTCCAAAGAACAAGCCAAGTATGGCCGACGTCACTTCTGCCCGTATTCCCCAGGATAGAACTTAGCAGCAGGCTCAGGCAAACTGCAAAGGAGGTTGGGAAGAGAGGGCTTTCATCTGAGTGGCCATGAGCTAGCTGAAACTCTGCTTACTGATAAAGGGAGAATAGATACTAGGGACAACAAGCAATCTGTGTCATTACCAGGATGAGGAATGGGGGTCCTACTCAAATGGCTCTGCACCCAGAGGAGCTGGCTCACAGTCCACATGCAACACATGCTGGGTGTGGACCCAAAACAGACTGAGATCAGGGTTCTGAGAGAAAGGGCATGAATCTTCATGCAAGTTGTGGGGAAAAGAGAAATGTTGTGTAAGCATAGTAAATTTCTCTAGCACTTGCTAGAGACTAGGGCTAGGACCTTTTGCATTTTACATTCATTACTTTGTTTAAAACGAGAAGCCAGGCTAGGCACAGTGGTTCACGCCTGTAACCCCAGCACTTCGGGAGGCTGAGGTGGGAAGATGGAGCCCAGAAGTTTAAGACCAACCTAAGCGACAGAGCCAGACCTCATCTCTACAAAAGAAAAAAGGAAAGAAAAAGTAAAAAAAATTTGCTGGGCATGGTGGTGCACACATGTAGTCCTAGCTTCTCTGGAGGCTGAGGTGGGAGGATTGCTTGAGCCCAGGAGTTTGAGGTTGTGGTGACCTGTTATCATGCCACTGCATTCTATACTGGGCAACACAGAGAGACCCTGATTCAAAGGTAAATAAGTAAATAAGAAGCCAGTGAAATTCAGATAATCCCATTTTACAGGTGAAGAGGTGGAGGCTCTGGGGCTAGCCCAGGCCCACACAGTGGTAAGGAGCAGAGTCCAGAGGCCTCTGAATGACTTCCTCCATCCCACCAGTAGGCCTGGACCAGCTCTCAATCTCACTGAGTCAGCTGTCTGTAAACCAGCATGTTGTAAGATCATATCTGATGTGGTGCCATTGTTCACACCCAGCTTTGGGAAGCTATCCTCTTGACTTCTGTGCCCTCATGAAATGAGGTGCAGTCCCCACCATATTTTGTGTAGCTTTCTAAATTGATGCTTCATGACACGGAATTGACAGCTTCCTTGGAGCTTGTTACAGAAAGCATCTTTTTCTTTCCACTGACTCCCTTGGTCTATCACCCACTGAAGTGAGCCTAGTTCTAAAAGACACACCTTCACTCTCAGCTAAGAAGGAAAAGGAAAAAAATTCTGTAATTTGCATAAGGCATATAGGATCCAGTGGAATCCAACCTCCCCAAATTCAAGATGAAGGAAGCTAGATGCAGAGACTGAGTTATGATGACTGAGATGTGTCCGTTTATCCCCTGAATCTAAGATCAAGCCATATTTGAAGGAGCTTTTACCAAATACCATGAAATTCATATTTCCTGAATCACCATGACCTAGAACTTTTGGACTTCTGCCTAATAAAAGTGTAAAACTTGTTTTTGTCTTTCCTGATTCACGCTCTGCCCCCGTCCCTCACATTTCATTCTTTTTTTTTTTTAAAGGTTTATCTTGAAAAGTTATGTTCTGCTTGAGAATTAACTTTCCCATCGGTCACTTTCCTCTGCTTCTTGAATCACCAGCTCAGGGATTACCTGGCATATGAAAAGGGGTTCGTTGATGGCCTGCTGCTCCACTATGTCCTGTTAGGCAAGTACCAGTCCTGGTGGAATGACCCAGACAGGCAATAGGAAGGCTCATGAATGTGAACAGCATCATGTGGTAGAACATTCTGCCATGATGGAAGTGTTCTATACCTGTGCTGTCCAATAAGGCACCACACGTGGCCATCAAAAACTCAAAATGAAGCCAGTTTGGCTGCGGAACTGAGTTAGTTGTATACAATTTTAATTAATTTTAACCTAACTAGCCACATGTGGCTAGCTATAAGTTACTAAGCTGGACAGTGTGGCTCTCAAATGGGAGGTTACTGAATCGTCTGCAGACCTGTATCATCAGTCATTGTATTTTCTCTGATAAAACCAATGCCATCAGGCTAGGCCCCAAATGCAGAGGTTTCCCCAAAGTTAGAAGTATGTCTTTTACCATGAAACATAATTGGCATTGATTCCTTTAGCAAGAAAAACCACCACTCATTGCCCACCAAGATCATTCAACGTCTAAAGAATCACAGAGTTGGAATGGTTGACCAATTGGTTGTAGGGCTCTGTGACAATGGTCCTATATCACTAGCCCTGGTCACCTCCCAAGCCCACCCCAGCACCTACACCTCTGTTGCTTCTGTCCTTCCTTTTCATAAAACTCACCTCCCTCTTTGTTTGTAGCCTCCAACCTAAGTCACAAGCACTAACACCTTACCAACAATCAAGAAAAGCACGCAATGCTTATTTCACTGGCATCCTTATTCAGTTGCCTACATTTTTGTCTTTCCTCAAACTGTTGAAGATGAGAGTTTCAAAGGTATTCTACTATCTAGAAAACTTTCCTGGGTCTTTGGTGACCACCTGGAAAGTTCTTTAATTTTCCTAAGATCTGCTATAGATAAATTATTTGAGTAGGGAAGAGAGATTTGGCACAACCTGAACCGAAAAGTGCTGTTGGGTCAATAAAGTAGTTGGTTACTCCACTTCAGGGTTTCTCAACATGGCACTATTACATTTGGGGCCAGATAATTCTTTGCGGCGGGGACTGTCCTGTGCTTTGTAGTATGTTTAGCAGTATCCCTGGCCTCTACTCACTAGATGCCAGTAGTACCCTGTCCCCAGATGGGAAAACCAAAAATGTCTCCAGACATTGCCAAGTGCCCCCTGGGGGACAAAGTCACTCCCTGCCCCATTAAAAACCCTCTCTCTGCTCCCAATTAGCTCCCACACTGAGCTCAGACAAGAGACCAGAAGAGGAAAAAGCCACACAAGGCCATCCATCTTTATCTAAATCCTTAACTGGCACAAGTCTTCTTTTTTAAAGTTTTTATTAGTAATGAACTCTTGCCCCTGACCTCTGAGAAATAAGAAGAGTGGAAGATGGTGATTGTGCCTATGTATCTCTTGAACACATCTTTGCACTATGAAAATTATGTCTGAAAATATAAGGAACTTGATTCATTTGGTTTCTTACTTGGGAACTGATTACAATTAAGCGATAATGCACTTTGATATGACTCACCGATTGTAGACCGAATTCAGTGAAATTTTAAGTGAAAAGTTCACTTGTGCTCTTGCCATATGCTAAGCATTGTTCCAGGTGTACTGATTTAAGAAATATTTTTATTCCTACTTTACCCATGAGGAAATGCAAGCACAGAGATTGTACAGTTAGTAAGTTGCAGGGGTGGGATTTAAGATCCCAGGTCTATAAAGATAATGTTGTACAGGAACACTGAAAAAGTGTACGTGTTCCCTCCAAATTTTCTTTTGAAAAATGTTGATTTTTAAATTAACTTTTCACTTTGAAATAATTTTAGATCAGATCACAGAAAAGTTGCAATGATAGTGAAGAAAAGTATTGTATATACAACACCTGGCTTCCCCTAATATTAACATTTTTTACAATCTTGGTGCATTTGTTATAACTAAGAATTTAACATGGTTACAATGATATTAACTAAATCACAGATTCTGTTCAGATCTCACCAGTTTTTCCATAGGTGTCCTTTGTTCCAGAGAAGAGTTGAGGGTATCCAACACATTGCATTTAGTTGGGGGGGGGGTCTCACTTTTGTTGCCCAGGCTGGAGTGCAGTGGCATGATCAAGCCTCACCACAGCCTTCACCTACTGAGCTTAAGTGTTCCTTCAGTCCCAGTCTGTAACTGGGACTGCAGGTGTGTGCCACCACACCTGGCTAATTTTTATTTTTTATTTTTTTATTTTTTGTAGAGAGGAGGTCTCACTATGTTGCCCAGGCTGGACTCAAACTCCTAGGCTCAAGTGATCCTCCTGCCTTGGCCTCCCAAGTGTTGGGATTACAGGTGTGAGCCACTGCACCCAGCCTAGTTGGGGTTTATTTTTAATCGTGTTGATCAAAATTTGCTCCTCCCAATCCCTTCTAGTGCAAAGCCATTATAGACATTGCTCCTGTGGAAGATGTCACACAAAAATTCTACTGTTGTGAAAAATGGATCCAGCGAAAGTTAATCACCACTTTATTAAGATTTGGTGGAAGGAGATTTATGGGATTAGGGGGGAAATCAGGTGAGCATGTGACACTGGGAGGAAGTATTAAAATCCCTGAGAGTAGAAAAGCCCTGGAACACCCTAAGGGACAGCACAATTAAAGAACAACAGATGACAATTTCCCTGAAAAGGAATGGAATGAGAAAGAGAGGTGCTACAGAGATTGCCCAGAGAAGTAAAGGGTTCATTTACAAAGTAGCAAAATAAAAGAGAATCTGCCTCATAAAACCTCTTACTAGATTAACTGCACTGCCAGTATGACTTAGGCTGCTGAGTGACCAAGACTTTATTTACAAGGGAAAAGTGAGAGAGAAGAAAAGAGACAGGAGTCTGTGCACAGATACATCTGTGCATATACAAGAGACATGTCTGTTTCAGACCAGTCCGCAATCTGAGTAAACCTCGCTTCTGTCATTACAAAGAGCCCACTTGCTTCTAAGTCTGCACCATAGACATTCAGATTCCACTTTATGAGGATCAGTAGAAAAGGAACCCTTATCGAGTGCAGCTCATGGAATCACTAAGAAATCCAGCAATACTGTTGGGAAGCAAGGCATAGGTGCAGGCATTGGACACATGCAAGACAGCATATAATGTATTTCTCCAAAACCTCTCATGCTTTCTACTGTTCCCACCAAATCCAAGCAGTAACTGGCATTTTGCTATGATTTTTTACAAGGACTGTAAAGCAATGACAGAGAAGATGGGTGAGACCAGGAGACTGGAAAATAAGGAAACGTGATACAGGAGGAAGCAGGCTCCTTCCATCTGGCATATGGTGTCTGTCCCCCCTCCTCCCCACCCCTCGCCTTCCCCCTCACCCTCCAAGCCCTCAACTCTATCTCCCCCTTTTTCCGTATGTATGTTTCTAATTTACAGCGTTAATTGCTTTTCACTTTCTTCTTAAGAGAAGAGTGTATAATAAACAATGAGTAAGAAAAGCATGACTCTCACCAGGAGGGTGGATGCCACAGTCTTCTCCAAGTCAAAGCAGAAAGTTTCCAAAAATACACAAAATCTGAGAAAACTAATGTGTCATGGAACAAGCCCAAACCCTATCCTTCCAGCTAATGAAATCACAAGAAATAAATGCACAAGAGATTTGCACGAAGGTGACTAAAATTAATAAACTATAGCCTGCCCCATTGGAAAGGATGGAAGAGCAGATGCTAACTTAGCTGAACTGACAATAAGTGAGGTGGTGATTAGCCACACTGAAATGACTCGCTGACCTGATGAACACCATGTGAGAGCATCCCAACTGAAGTCAGGAACCGCGGTGTCAGGGCTGGAAGGAGACAAGGATCTCCCAACGAGGTTCATGCCCTTCTCTCTGGGAAGACCAGCCACAGAGATGTCAGAGTGGATGATAACTCTGAATAATGCTGTCCTACATGTCTGAGACCATCGATGTGTCCTGGATAATTCAGGAGATGGGAAGACACTAGGGACCTGGAAAACAGGGAAGGCTTTGGGAAGAAGGGGGATTTAGACTGGCCCTGAAAGATGAATCTGACTGGACCAGGAAATGAAGGATGCTAAAAGCTCGACCCCCTTGGGTTGATTCTGCTCAGAGAGTCTGGGCAGAAGAAAAAGAGCAGTCTGCTCTTTCCTCTAACGATGGAAAGAGCAAAGTCAACTCGTGGCATGTAGTAAGACTTTAAAACCACCTGGGTGGCTTGTGTGTTTGTTTTTAACATCCATGCCAGGGCCTGACTCCAAACCTCATGAGTCAGTATTTCTGGGGCTACCTCCAGGAATTTGTTTGTAATTACCAGGTGATTCTGATCCAGTGAGTTAATCCAAATGTGCCATCTCAAAGATGAAGAAACTGGAGACCAGAGAAAGGATTTGGTTGGCTCATAGGGCACATATTGTGCATTCATTTAGCAGGTGAATTTCCCATCATTCCGCCAATCCTTCTCCACCAAGGGTGTGCTCTGAGACCCCACCTTCAGCGGTAAGCCAGTGTAACCCTAACACCTCCCTTTGGCTGAATCCTGTCTCCCCCACTGGGTACAGAAGGGTATGAGGGTTCATGGCAGCTTCTCTGCTTCATTGCTAACCATCCACTCATCTAGAAGAGAAAAAAAAAGCAGCTTTTTTCCCCACCTCTGGAACTGGACCATCAGTTCTTAGCAAGGGGAGGGGAGGATTTGAAAAATTGCTCATTTTACATGTTTGCTTTTTCCTGCATTTCCTTTGGCCTCAGTGTCAGAAGCTGCTTCAGCTGCCAATGAGCTGTCTCTGAGGAAAGGCTGCTTCCTCACCCCTTAACCCAAATCTCATTCCCTTAAGGCTTGCCATTGGTCAGTCTGTTGTCATAGGGGTTTCTTGCAAATGTTTTTATGTTTTTTTCCCCCATTTTTGAAAGGATGTCCATGAACATGCAAATTCTTCTCTGTTTCAGCAAAAACAGACAAATAGGATCATGTTCCTAAGGGTTCTAATGCCTCTTCCTACTCCTTATTAGTAAATTACTAGAATAATTTACTAATATCCCACCCCCACTTCTGGACTTCTTTCCAGATGCCTTTGAGTTCCTAAGCTAGACCACTCTCAATTTCTGCTTTCCCCGCAACACAGTCTCCCATGAGTCTTTGCAGCTCCTCTGTCACCCCACGACCTTCCTCACCTGGCACCCAAGCCATCATTCAGACCAACTCTCAACTGCTTCCAAACAATCCAACCATTCCTTGAGCTGCCTCACCCTTCCCCTCAATACTCCAACCCACAACTGCCCCCCTTTTTTCTAATCGCAAAGAGAGTTTCTTCTCTTTTGTTCCAAAGATGATCCTCCCCGCCCCGCCCAGGTCAGGGATCTCTGACCACCTGTGTACACTCCTGTCCTCCCTCTGTCTCCTACAGTGCCTCCCTTGCCCCTGACATTCCATCAGCTCTTCTAGGACCAGGATATCTGGCAAGGGACTGAGGCCACTGGCTTAAGTGGCATTTAGAAATCACACATTTGTTTCATTTATTCTCCTCATTAGCAATGACCTGTCAGTTACTCACTTGTTCATTGGCTAGTATAAAATACCTATTGTATACCAGGCAATGTGCAAAGCCTCAGAAGAGCTGGGAGGTTGCTATGGTTCTCTCAGTGTTAAGGTCCAATTGTGACAGATTTAGGAGATTATTTAGAAATCAAATTTAGAGTTGCCTAAAGAAGTGGACAGAGGAACCCAAGTGTCTACAAAGACTTTTTTCTTTTTTAAAAGGGAGAATTATCAGGAAATAATTTTTTAAAATGTCACAAACTCTGTCTGGGGCTTGGGAATTGGACTGGTCATACATGAGGTCTTAGCTACAGAGCTTAGTTGGGTTCCATTCATTTAATGGACATTTATTAAGTGCCTCCTGTGTTGAAGGGTTTTCTTCTGCATAAGTTATCTGCAACCCAAGATCTATGAAGTCATGGTAAAAGGGCTTAAAAAACCCAACAGGTATGGAAAAGTTCTAGAGATCTGTTGTACAATGACACAGATATAATTAACTTTACTGAAATGTCAGTATACTCAAAAATGGTTAGGATTGTAAATTTTGGGTATGTGGTTTTCAATTTAAAAAAAACTTTTGCCATTGCCTCACTAGACTCTGGTGTGGCCATGTGCTCTTTGAGCTATGGCTGTCGCCATATTGCCTGGCTTTGGCTCCCTTCCCTGCTTTGGGAAGGTGACTCTCCTCTTTCTTTCTCTCTCTCTAATTTACTTTTAAAATAAACTAATTTTCTAATCTTAAAAAAAAAAAACTGACAGATCTCTTTCCAACACCCCTTCTGTAAGGAAAACATGCCCATTTTCCCGTGCACATTGGCTCACGGGCAGTGGCAGGAAAGGCCCGTTTCCCACCAGCAGGCCTAAAACCAAGGAGCCAACAGGGGGTGAGGGGTAGGCCAGAGTTCCAGGCAGAGGGGCCGGGACATTTGTGGCTGCCTCATCTGTGTATGTGTGACAGAAACAGAGCCAACAAGAGACAGACATGTCATAGCACCCTTAGCTGCTTGGCAAGTAAAACCCAACCACAGCCAGGGTCCCAACATCTGGGCGAATGCTAGTCAAGGCTTTTTGTTCTTATTTGTTCTCATTTTGTTGAGAAGGCACATTTTTTTTCTTCTCTCCCATGAGTTAGATTCATTCATAAAATTTCTATTGGCATCACAGGGAACTAGTTCTCAGCGCTGATGGACTTCTGGGATGGGCGGGGGGCAGGCAGTCCTACACTTTAAGTGAGAAAAAGCACCAAAAAATGTCTCCAAAACACAGCTGCCAATGTGAGTGGCCCTGCTTCGTTCTTGAAATTTATCTGGTAAGGATGAACAAATTAAATTCAGAGTTCGTCTTTCAATTCATTCCACCTCAACTGAATACCTATCCTGAGTTCATGGACTGTATAGAAATTAGGATGTGAAATTGTCCCTTGCCTTCTTCTCTTCCCCCTTCTCCTTATTGGAGACAAAAAAATGGCTCTTGGCAGGGTCAGTTTCACAGGCGTACTACTCATTAGGTCAGTTGCACAGGACTCTGTGCTTAGAAGAGCCCTAAGCTTGGGTCATTGCTCTGCCACCTTGAAATCCATAATGATTTTTAAACAAGGGGACCCTATATTGTCATTTTGCCCCCAAAATTATATAGTCGGTCCTGCCCTTGGCAATGAAAGACTCCTAGAGATGGTCTTCAGTTTTCTTGAAATCCATAATGATTTTTAAACAGGGGGACCCTATATTTTCATTTTGCCCCCAAAATTATATAGTTGGTCCTGCCCTTGGCAATGAAAGACTCCTAGAGATGGTCTTCAGTTTTCCTTAATACAGTCAGAATCTCTTCACATTGTCCCCCCCCCTTCCAATAGCTTTTTCCAATTTTTTTTTGTCCTCTGTCATAACAGTAGAAGGCAGGAAAAAATCATTTCTTAGGTCCTAACCCATGATCATATTTTTTCCCGTTAAAATTCAGTCCATTTTAAAGTAGCAATTTGAACCTTAAATAGGGTGTAGCACTTCAGTTAGATGTACTGAAATGATTCCCCTTTGAAGAAAGTTAAATTTACCTGTGCATCCCACTTATATCAAAGTAAGGGAAGGAAAGGCTGACACAAAAAAAACATATTCCGTCCTTACAAACATATTTGCTCTTTGACATGTGGGCTCCCATGTATGTAGTCCATGCTACCACCTCTGCTAACGTTGCACAAAATAAACTTCCATTGTAAAGATTCTAACTCAGTCTTGGAAAACCTATAGGAAAGCACGTTCTACTGAACACCACAATCAACCAACCAGTATTTACTGAGCACCTTCTCTCACCCCCACCTCCACCCTCACTTCTATTATGGGATATAAAAGAACAAAATATTTTTGTGAAAACAGCATTTGTTTGCTTTTTTTTTTTTAAGGGGTGAGAATGTGGGATCTAAATCAATTCTAATATATTTCCAACATATTCATTATCATGCACTAACAGTGAATTCCCATTTTGCGGTCCTCCAAGGAGAGTGACAGAGCGTTGTTGGTAACAGCCCCGGGCATAAGCAATCATTGTGTAGCTTAATTAGATATTCCCTGTGCTAGTGTGAGGGACATATGTCTATTCACTGTCACAAACACCAAGAGCGCCAGGCGCTTTCATGCTCCTGCCATATGCAGATAACGGCGGCACAAGTGCAGGCTCTCCCAAGGACCTGCGGCCCCAGCCGGCCCCTGCGCACTCGGCCCGCATTCACCGATTGGTTCCAGTTTATTAACAGCCTATGAACTTCTCATCTGCTCCCGGACTGGTTAAGACTGTCACCTGCAACTGCCAGGCCAGAGTCCGCTTCTCCCCTCCCCAAGATCAGAGTGGATCTAAGCCGGATGCGGGCTGGAAGCTGGGCTGGGTGCACTGTATTTTCCAACACAAAGAATTATGTGTTTGGGGGGCTGTAAATTATAGGAGTGGAAAAGCAGATCAAGTTTGAGGTGGTACCAGACAGGAAGGCCATCCCATGCAGTTAGAGGGGGAAGCTACTCCAAGCTAACTAGACTTGGCTAGTTTTTAAAGCTACTTAAGCTCTTTTTTTTTTTGAGTTGGAGTCTCACTCTGTCGCCCAGGCTGGAGGGCAGTGGCCGCTCCCGGCCACCGCAGCCTCGACCCGCTGGGCTCCGGCGATCCTTCCACCTCAGCCTTCCAAGTAGATGGAACTACAGGTGCGCGCTACCACACCTGGCAAATTTTTTTTTTTTTTTTTTTTATTGTAGAGATGAAGTCTCGCCAAGTTGCCCAGGTGGGTCTCGAACACGCAGGCTCAGGCAATTCACTCACCTCCGCCTCCCAAAGCGCGGGATTACAGGCTGAGCCACCAAGCCCGGCCGGTATTAGTTCTTTAAATATTTGGTAGAATTTAGCAGTACAGCTATCAGGTCCTGGGCTTCTCTTTCATGGGAGACTTCTATTACAGCTTTATTTTATTTTATTTATTTATTTATTTTTTTCTGAGTTGGAGTCACTCCGTCGCCCAGACTGGAGTGCAGTGGCCGCTCCCAGCCACCGCAGCCTCCACCTGCTGGGCTCCGGCGATCCTTCCGTCTCAGCCTTCCAAGTAGCTGGAACTACAGGCACTCGCTACCACGCCCAGCTAATTTTTGATT
>CAUYQG010239357.1:0-92937 GCA_963574415.1 Tarsius wallacei | reverse complement strand
CATACTGCTACTTATCCCGACACAAAATAGTACATTCCAGAAAGATTAGAAGTTTAAATATAAAAGGTAAAGCCAAAACTAAAACTTAGAAAACAACATAAAACAATGTTTTGAATCAACATTGTTAAGATGTCCATCCTATCATAGATGGAAGAATTTTCTTACTGGATTTTAAATACCACACACACACACACACACACACACACACACACACAGACACACACACGCAAACAGTTAACATTAGTCATCACTGAGGAAACAAAAGGTTAGAGGAAATAATAGGATAATAAAGAGATTTGGCATCTGCATAATTTCATTTTTAAAAATAGAAGGGAAATAATACATTTATAATCAAATAAATATGCCTGAGGACATTATAAAACAGCAGCAGAGTGTCATAAGAATATAGCATGGGTTTAAAATATAATGGTTAAAAAAACAAACCTGAAGCCTAATGGCAGAAAATGTTCAAGTACTGAAGAAAGAGATGACCTCAGATTGACAAAGCACATTGAGTGCCAAGGAGAATAAACAAGAACAACTCAATATGTAGACATATTTTGGTAAAAATATATATGACCCAAATTAAACTGTTTAGAGATAAAGATTAAATGTTAAGAAAAATAGATCACTTTCACAGAAGGTAGACTAAAAACAGGTTTCTCATTGACAGTAATAGATGCCAGAAAAATATAGTGTAGCATCTTCAAAGCACTAAGACAAAATAACTCAGAATGTAGAATTATATGCCTAGGCAAATTGATAAGAAAACGGCATATGCCAGAAAATCATGAGAAGAACAATTTTAAAAAGGAAAATTGTTTTGCTTTGAAATAACCATTGATTCTAAATTTATTAGAATGATTTTAAAAGTTAAATTATTAGCTTATGAATTAGAAGAATCAATGTTGTCATGATATCCATTCTACCCAAAGCAATCTACAGATTCAACATATTCCCTATCAAACTACCAGCAACATTTTTCACAGACCTAGAAAAAATAATACTTGAGTTTACATGGAAGCAAAAAAGAGCCCAAATAGCTAAAGCAATCTTCAACAAAAAGAACAAAGCTAGTGGCATCTCACTTCCAGACTTCAAACTTTACTACAAGGCTACAGTAACCAAAAAAGTTTGTTACTGGTACAAAAATAGACACACAGGCCAATGGAGCAGAATAGAGAACCTAGAAGTAAAGCTACAGATCTTCAACCAACTCATCTTTGACAAAGCCAACAGAAACAACCACTGGGAAAAGGAAACCCTATTTAGCAAATGGTGTTGGGAAAATTGGCTAACTACATGCAGAAGCATGAAAGTGGCCCCTTACCTATCACAATATGCACAATTAACTCAAGGTGGATCAATGACTTAAATGTGAAATCTCAAATGATAAGAATCTTAGAAAAAAAAAACTAGGGAATACCCTCTTGGACCTTGGGTTGGGCAATGAATTTATGGCCAAGTCCTCAAAAGCAAAACTAAAATTGACAGGTGGGACCTTATCAAGCTAAAAAGCTTTTGCATAGCAAAACAAATCATCAAGAGAGTAAGAGACAACCCATAGGATGGAAAAAAAAAATATTTGCAAGCTATGCATACGACAAAGACCTATCATCTAGGATCCATGAGGAACTCAGACTAATTAGCAGGAAAAAAACAAATAACTCCATTAAAAATGTGCAAAGGACATGAACAGATACTTTTCAAAGGAAGACATATAAGGAACCAACAAACATATTAAAAAATGCTCAGCATCACTAATCATCAGATAAATGCAAATCAGAACTATAGTGAGATACCATCTCACAGTGGTCAAGATGGCTATCATTAAAAAGTCAAAAAAAAAAAGTTGTTGATGAGGCTGTGGAGAAAATGGAATGCTTGTACGTTGTTGGTAGAAATGTAAACTAGTACAACCTTTGTGGAACGCAGTTTGGAGATATCTCAAAGAACTAAAACTAGAGCTACCATTCACCCTAGCAATCCCACTCCTGGGGATATACCCAAAGGAACACAAACTGCTCTACAAAAAAGACATCTGCACACATATGTTTATTGCCGCACTTTCCACATTAGCAAAAACATGAAATCAACCCAGATGTTCATGGAAAATGAACAGATAAAGAAAACATGGTACAAGATATTATCAACGAGAACTATAAAATGCTACTCAAAGAAATCAAAGATGACAAAAACAAATGGAAAAATATGGATAAGAAGAATCAATATTGTCAAGATGTCTATCCTACCCAAGGCAATCTACAGATTCAGTGCAATACCCATCAAATTACCAACATGATTTTTCTCAGACCTGGGAATGACAATACAGAAATTGATATGGAAAACTTTTAAAAAGAGCATAAATAGCCCAAACTATCCTCAGCAAAAGGAACAGAGTGGGAGGTATCATATCTCCAGACTTTAAACTTTACTACAAGGCTACAGTAACCAAAACAACCTGGTATTGGTACAAGAATAGGCACACACAATGGAACAGGACAGAGATTCTGGAAGCAAAAACTCAGTTTCTCAACCAACTCATCTTGACAAAGCCACCAATAACAACCACTGGAGAAAGAAGACCATATTTAGCAAATGGTGCTGGGAAAACTGGCTGACCACATGTAGAAGAATGAAACTGTACCCCTACCTATCACCATATACAATAATCAACTCTAATGGATCAAAGACCTAAAAGTAAAACCTCAAACTATAAGAATCCTAGAAGAAATGTAGGAAACATCCTTATGCACATCAGAGTAGTCTATGAATTCTTAACTAAGTCCCCAAATGTGAATGCCATAAAGGCTAAGATAGACACGTGGTGCCTCATAAAACCAAAAAGCTTTTGCACAGTAAAAGAAACCATCAAGAGAGTGGGGAGACAACCCACAGAATGGAAAAACATATTTGCAAGTTATATATATGACAAAGGCCTAACATCCAGGATCTACAATGAACTCAAATGAAGTGAAAGGATAAAAACAAATAGCCCCATTAAAAAGTGTGCAAAGGACATGAATAGGCACTTTTGAAAAAAAGACATAAAAGCAACCAACAGGTACATGAAAAAATGCTCAGCCTCACTAATCATCAGAGAAATGCAAATCAAAACTACAATGAGACACCACCTAACTCCAGTAAGGATGGCCATCATTAATAAGTAAGTAAGTAAGCAAGCAAGTAAATAAATAAATAAATAAATAAATAAATAAATAAATAAGTGCTGGTGTGGGTGCAGAGAAAAGGGACTGCTTCTACACAGTTGGTGGAAGTGCAAGCTAGCTTAACCTCTGTGGAAAGCAGTGTGGCGATTCCTAAAAGACCTAAAAATTTACCTTCTATATGATCCAGCAATCCCTCTCCTGGGAATATACCTGGAGGAACATAAATCATTCTACCAAAAAGACATCTGCACACATATGTTTACTGCTGCACTATTCACAATAGCAAAAAATGCAACCAAGCCTGCTGCCCATTGAAGGTGGACTGAATAAAGAAAATGTGGTTTATATACATGATGGAGTATTACACAGCCACAAAGAAGAATGAAATTATGGGATTCACAGCAAATTGGACAGAGTTGGAAACCATCATACTACGTGATCTATCATAGAAATAAAGAACTGAATACCACATGTTCTCACTCATAAGTGGGACCTGAACATTAATCACATAGCACAAAGGAGGGCTCAGCAGTTGCTGGGCACTGCTAGGGGAGAATGGGGAGGGCCACATAACAGCACAAAGTGTACCTGGTCCTATACCGGGGGAAGCAAGGGCCAGCTGGAAGGCCAAACTTCACCTGCATACAGCCTACTTGTGTTGTTAATCCTTACTGTACCCTACATCTCTATAATAAAATAAAATTTAGTAAGAAAAGAAAATGTAGTATATGTACATGATGGCATATTACACATTCATAAAGAAGAACAAAATCATGTCCTTTGCAGCAACATGAATGCAGCTAGAGACCATCATTATAAGTGAACTATCAAAGAAATGAAAATCTGAATACTGAATGTTCTCATTCATAAATGGACACTAAACATTGGACACACAGGCACGAGAATGGGAAGAACAAACACTGTGTACTACTAAAGGAGGAGAGGAGGTTGGAGGATAAGGGATACCAAAGCACCCATTGGGTACTATCCCCACCACTAGGTAAGGGGAGAACTTGCTAGAACCCCAAACCTCACTTTCATGCAGTATATTTAGGTAGCATATCCTCACATGTACCTCACAATTTACAACTAAGAAAAAGAACTAATATTTAGAAAGTATGACAATAAAAATATGTGACAGTGGAGTTAATATAGATATATAGAATATAATAATCATGCCAAGCAATTTTAAAGATACTTAAAATTGTTAAAATTCATAAAACTGAGATTTGAACATATATTACAAGTAAAGTTGTTTTTTAAAAATGTGGTTGTTTAGTTCTTTTTTTCCAGAGTGGAAACAAAGTGAAAGCATGCACAAAATACTTTGGGATGATAATCAGATTAACCACATTGGTAAACAGTTGCATTTATTTATCTTTGGAGTTTTATGTAAAAACTAGCCTAGACTCCTCTTTTTCTGTTAAAAAATTTTAATTTCTTAATTATCTCTCAGGAACTGAACTTGGAGAATACTGACCTTTATAGAAAATACTTTATTAAGAAAGGAGAACTCATTTGATCATGGCAACGTCTAGCCAGACCTTGTGTTTTACAAAATGTTATGCTTCTAATGGGGTTTACACTCAAAGGAGGGAGACACTGGATAATAAATGGATCTTTATTCTGGACATAACACAGAAACAATCAAATATCAAACTGTAATTGCTTCTATTTAGGTGAATATGAACTTGTGCTTGCCTTATGAAATTGTGAGATGAGGACCAGAAAATTGTTGATGAAAAATTTTACTCAGTCTCAGAGAAGAGTAGTTTACCTTTTTCCTTTATGTTATGAAGACCATTTCTTTAAACATCGAAAAAAGTAATAATTTTCATATATTAAAATACTTCTTTTAGAAAATAGAAAAAATAATATGAAGCCATGGCAAAACTATTAATGGTTACTCTTCGTTGTTTCTTTAGCTGCTATGATCAGGGGTGTCAAGCTAGATAATCGTTTGGCCAGTTTCTTTGGCCGAACCCTTTTTTCCACATCCATTTCCAAACATCAATTTAAGAAATCCTGAAATATTGGGCAAAGTTTCTCTGGATTCTGAAGCTGTGGGGTTCCATTAGTTGGTATCAGGTACAAGCCCCTCAAGGAATTTTCATTGAGGTATGGAGGCTCTTCTTCTACCATCTTGATGGCCATGATACCCAGAGACCATATTGCAAAACAAAAATTATGACTTTCAAATGAACCCCTTCTTTAGGGTCCAAAAGGAATTGTGGACTGAACCACTAGCCTTACATCTTTCGGCAGACAGCCTATCATAGCCATTTTTCATGCCAGAGATTTGCATTTTATTTTGCTGACTTTGTTGAAATAGATCCCATTCATTGTCCCCTTCAGAGTATTTTTAATATTTGAAAGGCAGATTTGAGTTTTTCAGAATATTGTTTCATCTACTAGTCTTCCTTTTCTCTCCTTCATAGATTTGCTCTTCCTTGACATGCCCCTTTTGAGTGGCTTTGAGAAATTTTTCTCATGCCTAAATTCAAGGCAAGTGTAATAGAAATTATGTAGCTCCTTATATTGGCAAAGGAGCTCGGTACAGTTTAACTTTGTATAGAAGTTAGGACCAGCTATTGTTACATGTATTTCAGTTCAGAGCTCGACCTGAAGGAAGGGAAGAAAAGTATGTGATTTTTACCTTTTTAAACAAATAGTCAACTTTAGAAATTTCATGGTAGTGAGGTTGGTGTTCGTTGTGTGTATAGAGAAAAGACTAATAATTTATATTTATACCTAAATCATCGAGATAGAAAAAGAATCCCATTGACTGCATTCTTATAATTTGTCTTCCTTTCCGCCTATTTCCTCTTCACATTTAGCTCCAGAAACCAAAGCAATTTGTTTTTGTTCCAACTTGGGCTTTTTGAACTTGGTTAGTGCCACTGACTTCCCCTTCCCTCCTTTTCCTCCTTCATTTTGAAAATAAATTTCTGTATATGTTGCAAAAAAAGAAAGAAAAATTTTACTCAATCTCAAATATTAACCCTAACCATAATTCATCCAGTTGCTTTTGCCTTTTTCCAGATGTGATGGCTCTGCCATCTGAGTTCAGTTAGTCCTTGACTATTATAGAATTATCCATAATTTCAATGTAATGGATATTTCAATATTAGCTACTAATGATATAAATCTTTGAAACAGCAAAAAAATAATCCTTTTTTGTTACTACTAACTTGGGTCATATTTGAACAATGTCTTAGAGGTAACCTAAATAGTCTCATAAAACCCCTTCCAAACACTTGAGTGATCCTGTGCCCAAGATATGCATTTGATAGTTTTCATTTCTTATAGTTTCGTTAGTTGAACTTAACATTTCCCCTGATTCCTTTAAAGTTGGATAGTTTAGGGAGGGAACAGTTTGGAACATGAACTCTCAAACTTGTATTGAATGATGTAATGTAATTAAAACTACACTCAAAAGATATTAGACTGAGTAGGTTTCCCTATAAATGAGTGAAAACGCTCATCTACTTTATGAAAATAAATGAAAATTTGTAACTTTAATTCCTTTTTTATGACAAGCTGCCAGTAATGAAACTTAAGATTACACTTAATAATTTTACTCATTACTTATAGAGTAAAATCTTACTTTGCAGTAAAAAGTTATTACTGCTAAGATACCACTGACATTCATTTATGAAACTGATCATTTTAACCAGTCAACTGTGAAAATGAATGTAGGTTTTAAAACATTGATGCCGTGGTTAGTCAATTTAATGTATATTAGGCACTAAGAGGATCAGAAGACATCACATTTCTAATTCTAAACAGTCATGAAAGTAATAAGTATTTATTGTTTAGGAAAATTGAAATGGTATGTATGTTCCTTATTGTTTTATTCAGAAAATAGCAAAACAATTATAGTGTAAATGAACTCATACACTGTCTTGATTACTTTTACTCCTATGAGAACACCCTGACTCTCTCTTATCATTTCTAAGAATGCTCTCTTTTGTTCTTAAACTGCTGGATAAAGTAACCGTTATGTTCAGTATCTATGATTTTTAAAAAATTCTAAAGAATCTTAAATTGTATTCAGCGTTAGTTCATTTATCTGAGGCTATGTGTCACCAAAATGTTGAACCCTCTATGTGAAATTCAGAGGACATTGATTATGCAGGGGGTGGTGATGGAGAGCAGGGCCACTCTGTGGGGGTGAGAATGTTGCTTAGCTGAATGGCTAGCTGGCACATGAACAGGATTTTCTTTTTTCATTTTTATCACAGTCCAAAATGCCCTAAGGGTGGAATGACCATATAATGTATTATCTAAGCCAACATGCTTTTGAGAGTAACAGCTGACATTATTAATAACTAGAAAAACAGCAGGAAACCAGAACTGTTCTTGGCAAATCTGAATGTATGGCTCCCCTTCCTAAATGGAGTAGTAGTTAACCTCAGACCAATGATCATTGCTGGGACTTCTCATTGCTGGCATGGAGGAATTGTCATTCTGAACATTCATTTTGGATTTTAAAAATTATTTTTAGTTACTCTATAAATATTTGAGGGCCTGCTTTAAGCAGGAAGCTCTGAGTACTAAGTACAATGCAAACCAGTAGGGGACCTAGTCTGTCCTAAATAGTTTAAAATCTGAGTTTAAATTCTAAAGATGTAAAAGACATTCACAAAAAAGCTAAATGTTAACTAAGTGATAGAAACCAATTGCTTTAGTGGAAGTTGAGCTCACTTTAGGATTTCTGATCTGGGAAGTATTCAGAAAGATACTAGGACTTGTGGAGGGTCTTGAAATAGGTAGACGTGAGATACATGGGGAAGGAAGCAGAGAGGATATTTTAGGAGAAGAAAATGGTAGGGAGGAAATTAATCATGCTCATAGGGCAGTGAATCAATTAAGTTGGTTTGTGGATGGGAGTGGGAGAAGGAGACATTATAAAGAATTTAGAATCAAATTCTGTGAACCTGTCAAAGCATAGACTAAAGAATTCAAACTTGTCCCTGTTTGGAAATGGAGTCATGTTGAATGTGTAGAGGAAAGTCAATGATATTAAAAAAGGTATGTTTTGAAAAGAGCCGTTTGGCAATAATATACTGGTTTAATTGAAGTTTGAAGAGAAGAGAAGCTGAAGAAAAGTGACCAGTTAGAGTGGTTACCTGCTGCAGGTGTAAGGTGTAGTAGTAGAAATGGAAGGAAGGAAAGCACCATGAGGAAAGGACAATATAACTTGTTGGTTGGTTGATTATGAGAAGCCTCTGTGAAGGAGAAAGAAGAGTCCAGAGGGGAGTTTATTTTGGAGGCGAGAACCTAAGTTTCATCTTAGATGTGTTCAGTTTCAAGTGATACCTGCGTAACACAAGTGAATATGTTTAACCATCAACTGAACACACATTGGAAATATACTTCTTCTGTATGTTATTTGGAAACATGTACACTTTCCAACAACTGTTCATTCTTCCAAACCATTTTGTAATGGTTATTAAACTATAATTTAGACCTCGCATTAGTTAAAGAGACTCAGATGCATATGATGATTAACACTAATCTAGAATTTAGTGAACCTGAATTCTAGTCTTGTCTCAGCCTTGAACTATGAGGTTTAAGGTAAATCATCTACCTTATCACTGTATCTGAACTAGTTTTCTAATCTGGACAATGAAGGGATTAGATCAAAGTCTCTTCTAGCTTGGAATTGCCTTGATTCCCTAAGGGAGAGAAGGCTGACATAGTCATGCTTTTCAAATTCTGTTGATTTGGAACATGATACCAGTATTAGTTTTCCACTGATGCTGTAACAAATTGCCATAAACTTGGTGGCGTAACAACAAGAATTTATTATTTTACAGTCCAGTAGGTCAGAAATCCAACACGGGTCTCACTGAGGTAAAATTAAGGTATCACAGGTTGTGTTTTTGTCTAAAGGTTCTGGGGGAGAGTTCATTTTCTTGCATGTTACAGCTTCTAGAAGACACTCACATTCCTTGGCTATTGGTCCTCTTCCTCCAGCTTCAAAGCCAGTATTGACAGATCTAGCCCTCTCACATCACATCATTTGGACCTTCATTTTGTCTCCTTCTTCCACTTTTAACACCCTTGGGATTACATTGGGTCTACCTGGATAATCCAGGTTAATCTCTCTATTTCAATGTCCTTAACTCAAACTGTAAAGTCCCTTTTGTCAAGTAAGGTGACATACATATTCACAGGTTCCAGGAATTAGGATGTGGACATCTTTTGCCTGCCATAAAACCTTTTCCTGAGAAAACAGGAAACCATCTTACTCTGATTTTCTATTTTTTGCCTTGTTATTCACATAATATTGAAGTCTTATCCAAACTTTCTACTGTGTGATGTAAGTATATATTTTGATAATTTTTGATTTCTTAAAGTTTAAAATATAGCAGTGATGGGCAACCCCCTTGGGTCCCTTCCCACTGTTGGAGCTCTTTTGTCCTCTCAATAAATCCTGCTTTCAGGGAGAAAAAAAAAAAAAAATTAGGGAGAGGATAATCACATATTTATTTTCTTTAGAAAATAATGCATTTTATTGGAAATAGTAAAGAGTGAAGAATTAAACTGTAGTTTCACCTTTTAAAGCTTTTTGCTAAAATTATATTTTTTTCAAAATGGAAACATATCTAATTATAGACCAACTCTGACTTTAGCTTGACAAAAAGGATATGTCATTGAGTGTTTCCATTTCAATCTGAAAACGACTAAAGAATATTTTGTGTTTGACAGAGACATAAGGTCTTGTTAATAGAAGTTTGTGAAGAAAGGTACTTTATAAGAGGGAGTGTCTTTATTCCTTTGTGAACATACCAATTTCAAATGGACATACATGATACCAAAAACAACTGCAATGATGCCACAAATAGAAATTTAAATGGCATCAAGTGGTAAGATGTTAGAGAATTTCTTTGTCATGCAAACATTACTGAAGACAATGACTTTAGAGGGAAGAGTGTACTACCAAGGAATTATGTTAAGTTTTTTTTTTTTCAGTTAAGTTTCCAGAAAACAATTTATAGCTCTGAGAAATATTAGATAAGAAATAGAAATTATTGTTAGAGAATAATCACCAACAGTTTCATGTTCACTATAAAAATGATAATGGGCCTTTGGTAAAATAAACTCCTAAAAAGCTAAACATAACATTCATTTCATTCTAATTAACTAAACAATATTTCCCCTAAGAAGGGGAAAGAGGGACACAGACACTTTGCATTCCTACTTGAAACAAGAGCCAACCCAAACTCTGCCCATGCAATTTCTTAATGGCACAAGGGAAATAGCTAAAACCACAGTGGAAAGAGAAAATGCCTTTAATAGTTTCTATTATAAGTTTTTCACCTCATGGAGAAACTGGACAAAGCAAATCGGATGTCCCATTTGCTTCCTTGATTTAACATTTGTTTCCTTCTTTAGCTTCCTCCTCCTGGTTCCTGGCTTTATAATTTGTCCTGACTCCTTAAACAGAAGCTGAATGAAGTGTATATAGCATGGTTTATCATTAATAGCTCTTTAGTTCTAGCTGAGATATCTTAGAGAAGTAGGCAGGAAAAACTGTGGGTGAAAGGGTCGTCTACTATTTGGAAAGGGAAAAGACCACGTTTAGCTTTTGATTTTTGTTATTAATTCTCCAAACACAATTTCAATACTTAACCATTATAATCTAGTTAGGTAATCAATATTATGTCTGCTAGAGTAGATTTAAAATGTGTCTTTTATTAGAAAAATACTTATGAATTATTTTTACTTCTGGATTAATGTGTTTATTGTTGCTATCTCCTGATTTAACATTTTATGGTCTATTTATTGTTTGTACTATATAGTTTCCCCAATACAATGTGCAAATTCATGAATTTGTGCTCTCATAGTTCTCCCTTCCTGAAATGTCCTTTTGCCTCTTTTCCAGGCAGCCACATGCTAGTCTGTCCTTCAGAAACAGCTACCTTTTTCTTATATCATGAAATCTTGCTCAATATGCAGCCTATGGTAGTATATCCCTTCTTGTATTCATATAGAACCTATCATTGGGTTGAATCATATGTTTCTAGTTATTTTTTGTGTTTGTTGTCTTTCCAACTAGATGCTAAGAAGATTGCTAGAGGCAGGGATTGTTTGCTATATATCTTTGTATCCTTGGCACTTTGCCTAAAGTTGTACAGATTTTTGGTTACTTATCATTTGTCAGGACTTTTGGTTGTAAAGTTAAAAAAATTCAACTCATGTACTAACTCAAGTAATGAAGAAGACTCAAGGATTGGACTGGCTGAATATTTAGTTACAGATAGATCAGGTTCCCAAATTTATCTTTAGGAATCTGTTCTTTATTTGTGGCCTCTACTTTCCTTTGTCTTGGCTTTGTTTTCAGGTAGGAGAGCCCTAAATTGTGTTTTTTGGGGAGTAGAGGAAGAACTTTCCTCTCTCAGTAGATACAGCAATTCTTTTTTTTAAAATTTTTTAAATTTTAAATTTTTATTATTTTTATTTTTTATAATCAGTATTTTTTATTATGATATGGTGGGGGATACAGCAATTCTTGAGGCTGATATCTTTGGTTTTATTAGACTGTCTTGCACTTTGCGCTTACCCCTGACCAATCACTGTTGTCAGAGGGAAGTGGTTGGGCTGATGGCTGGACCTGAGTTACGTGGTCATATCTTGAGCCAGAGAGTAAGATCAGTTGCCCTCTCATTTCTCCAATATATGCACTGAGACTGGAGGAGGGGTGGTTTCCCAAAGGAAAAAGCAAACTTTTGTGCCAGCAGAATGGGAAATGGTTGTCAGACAGACAAAACCAAGATGCCCAGTGGGGAGGTTAGTAAATGTTTGCTGATTGATCAGCTAAACATCTTTATAGGAAAGAAGTCAGATTTGTAGGTATTCTGTACTATTTTTCACCTTCATCCAAAATATTTTATGGTTGAGATAGTGCCATCTCTCTCTCTCTGTGTCACAGTCACTGTTGGAGGTAGAATTGAAGGGGATATGACCTATGACTTTGGTTCCCCACTAATATGTTGCCAGGGCTAGAAGGCTGTTACTCTTTCAAGGGTGGATTAATAACTGTGCTTACCTGTTTGAACCTCTCAATGGGATCTCAAAGTTCTTTTGTGGAAGAATGAACAGAACAGTCATCAAATCTCTCATTGTGGGTTGTGATGATATTGGTCAAATGGCTTCATGGTAAAATTAAGAAGCATTATCAACCAATTAAATATTTACTAGGTACTAGTTGTGTGACTTTGTTTTGGATTCTCCCACTGAAAGCTGTGTTGACTGTAATCAGAAGTTGATTATAAAGCATACAAATGGAAAACTTTTGAGGTTGTCATTATTTCAAACATAAGCAGTCAGGATGTGTACACTAAATTGGCTAGCAGGATTTTTGATTGCCTATTGTGTGTACTGAGAA
The DNA here is from genome assembly GCA_963574415.1 of Tarsius wallacei. Lineage (NCBI taxonomy): Eukaryota > Metazoa > Chordata > Mammalia > Primates > Tarsiidae > Tarsius > Tarsius wallacei. Next base: position 80,370 of record CAUYQG010239357.1, on the reverse strand, counting down.
TTAAGATCAGAGATATTTGAAGTTCAAAAACTTAAGTCATATATTGGGCATCTTGCCTAAGATTCAGCTCTTAATGAACATCACAGACAGTGAAAAACATTGAGATCAGTTTCCATGGGAAATGGATGCTGGGCAGGCTAAACCAATATGTCCATTGGGAAGTTCAGTAAATGTTTGCTGACTGATCAGTATAAATCTTCTGTGGGACAGAAGTCAAGTTCATGTCGAATATTTACCATTTTTTCACCTTTATCCCAAACACTTTATGGTTAGACTAAATAATAATTTGTTTGGATAAAAGCAATATAATATTTTATTATTTGAATATTGTTTTGTTTCAAATGTACCTTTCTTAGCTAGTTTAGTTTATATATGGGAGAGGAGCAGATCAAGCATAAATAGAATAGTGGTTCTTTAGGAACCGATGTTCTGGAACCCCAAGAAAACAAATATTTGTTCTAATACAAAATATTCATTGAGAACTATCTTAACTTTGTTTTTAATCTTTACTTTTTAGAATTGGAAGATAAGCAGAAATCTACGGCTGATACCTCTCCGAATATTAATTTGTTCTTACAGATGTTTTATTCATCGTGACCCTAACCTCTTTGGAATTGCTCAGGTGTAGAATGGGTGAGGTGCTCCTTCAGAGTCTCACTCGACTTGCCCTCTCAGCTCTGTACACACAGTAAGATTCTGTCCCGCTTATGCGACCATACCGTGCCTGTTTTCTTTGTCCACACTTTAAGAGAAGGAAGAAAAATAATTCAGTTATAAAGTTCCCAATTTAAATATTCAATCTACTTTTAGCTTGCTTACATTCCAGGTGTGCTGTTTTTTTCTTTGACTTAAAAACAAAATAAAATAATGGAAAAAAATAACGATCTGTGTGGCAAATTAGTGTTATTTTTTCTTGTTATTTTATGACTACTGCCCTCCTTTTCTAGATAAGTATTGAGAGACTTTGATGGGGAAAATTATGTATTTTATGAATGTTTTGCAATTCGGAGAGAATCACTGTTTAGTGCTAGATAGCTGTATTACATTTCTATGATTTCATTTGAGGCACTAGTATCTATTGGCCTTTATTCCACTTAATAATGTAGTAGAAGTCTAGAAATCCAGGGTTAGTAACTCCTAACATCACTTTGTGGCTATTTTTAAAGTTTAAAATTTTTGATTTTCATTTTTCACAAGGGACACTGCCATGGCAGTATGCTGAAATGAAACTTGGCTACTTTTTTTTGAAGGGCAACAGAAAACTAGGAAAAATAACCTATGAAAATATATGGTATAATTTGCATAAACCACTGGTTCTTGGAATTTGATTCTGTTCAGCACCATCCACATCACTCAAGGAACTTGTTAGAAATGCAAATTACCTGGCCCCAACCCCAAACCACAGAATCAGAAACTTGAGAATGGCCCAGCAATCTCTATTTTAACAAATCCTCCAGGTGATTTCTTTGCATGCTCTAGTTTGAGAACCATGGGACAGACTTAGATAAATGTGGTTGCTTTATGTTCAAAAAAGCAAGACATTTAATCATAAGTTTATATTTAAACCCCACTAGAAATAGATTTCTTTATGTGACTATTTGGTGGTCCTTTTGGTGGAAAGCAGAGTCAAGTCTCATCTTCCATATGCCTATTATCATGTTACTTTCCAAGCAAGACCTTTTATGAGTTCAATTCAGGATACATTTTTTAATGCATCAAAGTTGCATCTGGCATAATAGGGAAGTTAAATTAATGGAGCACAGCAAAGAGGAACAAGGTTTAGGCCCTACTGAGACAGGGATGGGCCTCAAGGTAACTTTCTAAAGGCTACATTAACCAAGAATGCATTTTAAACAAAAATAAAGTAAAAAACAAAGAACAAATGAAAGACATAGGAGCTCATTAAAAATTAGTTACAGGTTATGCTATGTATGTTTATTGAGGGAAAACCGCTCAGCCAATTGATTTTGATTAGGGAAATATATTGATACAACCCATGCTGTTGAAGAAGTGTTTTGTTTGCCATTTTAATCCCATGACTGCAGCCCCAATGTATGTACCATCTTGGTCTTGGGGAGCAAATTTTATCTACTCATCTGTCTCAGGAGACAGAAAGAAAATGTTGACCCCTTCCCTCCATCTTTCTACCTCTGTCTTCTTCATACCTCAGGGTACTGCAGCCTAGTTTCTGCCCTTCCATTCTATGGCAACTGTCCTTTCAAAGGTCATCAGTGACTTCCTCCCAATCCACCTCCTTATCTGGCTGGTGATCCATGCAGGTTTGGGCTTAACTGGCCATATTCTACCTCTAGGGACTATATGCCTGAGGTTCATTCTTCTTCCCCATCAACTGAATTTGATACCTTTCTCTCAAAAACAGTTGTTCTATAAGATTCTTTATGGAGTCCCATTTTCTTTTCCCTTGACATTCTTTCTTACCCAATGAATCATCTGCTTCTACTAGTTTCATTTAGCTTCATTTATCACGCCTAGGTGTGTAACTCCTGAATCTCTTTCTCCATTTTTAACACTTGTTTCCAAGCTTCTCAATTTAAACATATCTAAAATAGAACAGACTCTCTTCTTCATAACTGGTTATTTTCCCAGTTATTAATTATTTAGACAAATATTTACTGAGGAGCTACTATCTGTAGGCAGTCTTCTCTATTCTAAGGATATAAACATTAACAAAACTGATATGGCTTCTGCTTTTATAAAACTTACTTTCTAGTTAAGAGAGAAGCAGTAAACAGTAGATTAATAATATGGTGATAATTACTTTGAAAAGAAGCAAAAAGTATTCAGAAAATAGAGAATTATGGGAAGACTTTTTATATAGGGTTGTCTGGATCTGAGATATTTGTTCTGAGATCTGAGGCAAATGAATTAGTGAGCCCTATGGATATAATGAATAGGAAGCAGTTGAGTATTTGAAAGGCTAAAAGCCCAGACTAAAAGTGTGCTTAAAAAATTCATGACTCTGATGTCAAGGAATTTAGTGTTACTGAATGCATGGTCATGTATCAAATGTCACTATGGGAACCAGACTGGAGAATGAGGCATCTGCTGCTGCCTTTTGGGGTCACCTCATGTTCTGAATCATTGGTTAATTAAATTGGAAATTTAATCTATCTTACTCCACATATATTCAGTTTTGTATGTGCATGTGTGCATGTGTGTGATATCTTCTTGCCAGTAATCCATCTGAAATACTACAGTTGGGATCTGAAACACTTCAAAATATTTTTTATTTTCTAACAATTACAAATCAACCTTTATATATGCTAATGAAGTTGAAGCAACAGAAGAGTTTTTTTTTGGGAATTATCTATATTCAATTTTTCTCCTTTTTGTCTCTTTCAAGGGTGCTCTGTGGAATTTTTATTTTTCACCCACACTTGCCTCAGAAGAAAAATATGAAAGAGAAACTCTAGTGTCTTTTACTGTTTGTTATAAATTCTTATCATCTGTTTTGTGGAGAAGTAGTTTCCAATTAGAAAGGATATTATTTTAGTATTATAAGTGAATTCTATTTATGTTGCTAGTTATTAATAATTCAAATGTGGTTTCTGATTCTTTATATTTGTGTATGTCCTTTGAAGACACAATCCATGACTAATTTTCTCCATTTAATTACTCAATATTTCTAACAACTTTCCAGCATGCTGTTAGTTGAATTCAGCGGGTACAGAGTTGCTAGATCTGGCAAAAGTATTGATATTATTTTTCTATAATCAAAGCAAGAAACCATTAAGGATATTTACTTCTTTGGGGACATTTACTTCTTTTGGACATTTATGTCAAAGCAAGAAACCATTAAGTATATTTACTTCTTTTGGACATTTATGTTAACATATTTATTAATGGAGATTACTGATAAAGTTTTAAATGAAGGTAGACTTAATTTTTTCACTTGTTAAAGCTTTTCAAATCTTTAAAATAACACTTGAAACTCTCATTGGTATTTCTTCATAAAATGTCTTTTTGAGTGTTCCTTGTTGTCTAGGATATTTGCTGGATTGCAGCTATTAGAAAATAAATGGCTGGAAGTCACTTGCTCTTGCTAAATAATTGTTTTGCCTCTCAGTTCTGAGAAAGTCCCTGGGCAGCTTAAATTTGCAAATTCACTGCTGGTGCTTTGGGAGCCTTCTGCAGACCACAGGGCTCCAAACTGCATGAAGTTTCCTGACCTGAAGTTCAAAAGGGAGCTTGAGACTCATAGAGAAGATGTGGCACACCAGGATTCATGAGGGGACTTCAAAAACGTCTTCAGGCAGGGCACAGTGGCTCATGCCTGTAAACCCAGCCCTTTGGGAGATGAGGCTTGCAGATTGCTTGAGCCCAGGAGTTTGACATCAGCCCGGGCAGCACAGTAAGACCTCATCTCTACAGAAAATTAAAAAACTAGCTGGGCATGGCGATGCGTGCCCGTAGTCCCAGCTACTCAGGAGGCTGAGGTGGAAGGATCGCCTGAGCCTAGAAGGTTGAGGCTGCCATCAGCCATGATCAGTGTGGTCATACCACTGTACTCCAGCCTGGTTGTCAGAGTGAGACCCTGACTCTAAATAAATGAATAAAATAAAAAGGTCTTTATCCCATTAGTGTGGGTGCTCTTAGGGGCCAGCGAAATCACTTGAGGTGAAGGGAATCCAGGATGTGTGCCCTGTTTCTAGGTATAGGGTTAGAGTGTGTGAAGATGGTTAATAGGGCTGCACAATATGAACACTTGGATGAGCTACAAAAATGAGCTATAAAAACAAAAAGAGCGAGGCTGCTTCAGAAGGTGGGATGGAGAAGGTAAGAGATCTATAATCTCACAGACTCAGGCTATCCAAGGGCAGCTGAGAGATTTGACACAAGGCAAGTGTTTGGACCTCAGGAAGAGAGATGGGACTCGTCAGCCTCACTGTAGACTCAAGGTGAGCGAGTTGTTTGGTAAGAAGCCTGGGTCATGGGTCACAGGCAGACAGCATGGGGAAAGGGGCTGCAGGGGCAGGAGCTTCCCAAGGGTTACCTTCTAGGAAACCACCACCTTTTATTTCCATAAGTAAGTTGATAAATATTTAGAGAGAGGAAGAAGGTTGAGTGTATTAGAGGGTAGGGAGGCTAGATCACAGCTATCACTCTCCTAGTAAAATTAGAAAGAACCTCCAGTCTCTTGAGTTAGAATCAAAGCCTGTGATTTCTTTCTGGTGTAACTGAGGAAATCAGGGGTACATGTGGGTTATTACTTTATTTTCCAAAGAGAAGGCAAAAAAAGTGCATTTAAAATTTTTAAAACTGACCAATTAAAATGCCTCAATCAGAGAAGGCTGGTTTAAAAAGACAGTAATACTTTAAAAAAAATCTCTATTTCACCTTAAGATTTTAATTTTATATGTATAATTGTTTATTCAACAAATATTTATTGCCATCTCTCATAGGGAAGATATTATTTAAGCTTGGAAATGGAAAAAGCCTCAGAGAGCTTTTATCTGTTCCTAGCAAAATAACCAGTGAAGAATTCCTTTGACGTGTCAGATCAAGCTCTTCTCTGCTCAAATCCCACAATCTCATGCTCAACATTCTGTTTCTCTATCTAGATCACTTTTCCCTCAGATCTGTGGGCTCATTTTCCCACATCTTTCAGAAAGTCCCTCCCTGACCACCCTATTTAAAATTATGGGCCACTGCCTTGCTAAGCTGTGGCCAGGCCATATCTCCCATCTTTGGCCCCCTCCCCTAAGGTGAGGAGGTGAATCTCCTCTTTCTCTCTCTAAGTTACTTTTTAAATAAACTGTATTTTCTAATCTAAAAAATAAAATAAAAGCAGAAAAAAATAATAAAATAAAATTATGAGGTCCACTTCAACATGCATAAAAGCCCTTCCTTTCTGTTTCTCTCATCCCTTATCACTTTCTATTTTACTCTATAATTTACTTATTAACTTCACTCATTATCTGTCTTACTCCACTATAGTGTAAATTTCATGAGGGCACACCAAATATGGGAAGAATTTTATAGTCAATACCCATATGCCCACCTCCTAGATTCTATAATTAACATTTTACTATATTTGCCTTATTGCAGATCTATTCATCCCTCTATTCGGTCATTAATCCATCTTATTTTTGATGCATTTTGAAATTGAAGACATCAGTATGCTTATTTTCCTTCTAATGTTTCAATGTGTATATCACTAACTGAAGTTCAATACTTATTTGTCTTTTTCTTCTTTCTTACATTTACATGTTCATATGCACAAATTTACATGATTTTGGCAAAATACTTTTTCAAACCCTTATCAAGATACGGAAAATCACCACTATCCTCTTTCATGTTCCTTCCCTGTAAGGTTGCTAGATTTCACAAATAAAAACACAGGACATTCAGATAAATTTAAATTTCAGCAAAACAATAAATTTAGTATAATTTTAGTATAATAATGTAAATATTGCATGGAGCAATATTTATGCTAAAAATATTATTGTTTACCTGAAATTCAAATTTTACTGGGAATCTATATTTCCTCTTGCAACCATATTTTCTAATAAATTCCAACCCTCCCAAAGGCAACCAGTGTTTTGGTTATTTTTACCATACATCCTGCCTGTTTTGGAACTTCATATACAGGAAATCATATAATATGTATTCTTTTTAGTAAGACTATTTCTACTCAGCTTAATAGATTCAAGATTCATCCATATTGTTGCATATTACAAGTTTGTTCCTTTTTATTAGTGAATAGTATTCCATAATATTGCTATAATACAGTTTGTTCATCCCTCCTCCATCTTGGGATTTTCCAGTTTTGTCTATTATGAATAAGCTGCTATGAACCAAAACATGCATAAAAAACATTCAATTGGCTGCCAGTTAAGTTCTCGACAAAGTCCAAACTCTTCAATATGCCTCACAGGCACTCCGTGATTCAACGTATGGTACCTCTTCCCTGGTCTCACCTCTTGACACTCTTTCCTCACACTCACTTTTCTCCAGCCATCTTCCTTTTAATGCCCTGAAGCTTCCATGTTACTCCCACTTGGGGCCTTGTATATGCAGTTCCCTCTAACCGGAACAGTTTCTTCCTACTGGATCCTGGCACATTTTGCTACTGCTCCTCTACTTACTGCAGTGTGACTGTAGGCGAGTTTTCTCACCTCTTGGAGCCGCCATCATTAAGCCCTCTATGTGTAACATAGAGAAACAGTCCCTTTCCCAGAGGGTTATTATGAGGACTAAATGAATTAATATATGGAAATCATGTAGCCTGGCACCATAGTATGTATTCAGTCAATGTTTGTAATCAATGTTGTCAGGGCCTTTGAATTTCTAGAACCTTATGCTTTACATATACTGAATACTGAAGAACAGGGAATGGTGGAAGGTGATCGGACCGCAACAGTGTGGAAGATGCAGGGAGACAAGCAAGGGGGAAAAGGTCAGATGGGGTTTATAGTAATAGTCCACATGAATGCACTAAAGAGTTGCATTAATGGCAGTGAGAGTTGAACACGAGAGATGGATTTAAGAAGACCCGTATTTTAGAGACAGAACCAATTGACTGAACATCAAAGAGCAAAGGAGAAGGTGGAGACAGGAATACCTCTAAGCCTTCTGTCTTATCCAGGTATTTGTAAAAATGTGGGGCTGGGTTTGGTGGCAAATTAAGAGTGTGATTTTAGACATGGGAAATTAAGGATGTTAACTGGACATTAGTGGAAGTGCTCAGGAGGCCACTGGAAAAAATATATATAATCAAAGACATGGATTCTGTTGCGGAATGAACCACACCCTTATATCGTCCAATAACTATGTTTTCAAGGAAAGAAAAAGGTGATGCTTTCACTGCTGTTCTCTTACAAATCTAAATCCTTTTTAAGACTAGTTCTGAATGGGAGTCTAATAAACAATTAACTCTTTTCCTTACATGTTGTAGTTTCAGATAGCAAAGATACAGGGACATGCAGAGAAGACTCTCTTATAATGTGGAGAAGGCCAAAGTTACACGTGAGCAGCCTGTTTCAAAGTCAGAAGAAGCATTCTTGGAAGTGGACCACTTAATACGGTCTGGCTGTGTGTGTGATGAAAAGTTCTTTTTTTCTGAAGGATTAAGATTCCGGCACTTTGAATTACTGTGTTCCAATTTGTAGCTTAGGGAGAATTATTTAAAATCCTAAAACTGTAAGAAAAAAATGGAGTCAGTAGGTGACTATTAGGTTCCTGATTTCCAGGCAAGAGGAAAATACTGTATGACACGGAAAATGTCTCCCTCCCTCTCTCCTTCCCTCCCCACCACTCTTACTTTCTCTGTGTTTGTGTGTGCACTCGTGTGAGCATGGTTTTTCTTCCTTGTTTTGATTCTTTTCCACTGTTAGGCAGGAACTGGAGATCAGAGAAGTATCTGACACTACCATGGCCTTTCTCTGATCTTATAAAAGCTGCCTCGCCATAGTACTGGGTCTTTGTGGCTTTCTTTTTAGTAAAGGCAGTATATGTAATTTTCACCTGTTGTGTTGTGTAATTTCCTAGTGTGTAATATAACAAAAATGAACCTAGATTTTTCAAGCCCACAAGTCCTTTTAGCACCAGTATTACTCATTAAGAAAAAACAAAATTAATCTGAAGTTAACTTTCTTCTCTGATTGTATTTTTAAAGTACATGTACAATAAATAATAACTAAAAGTACATGTACTACTTTCTTGATAGAAATATTCATGGAAATAAATTCTTTCAATCTAAGCATTTTCAGGGGTTATTTATTTTTAAGCAAATCATTCTGTTTACAATATGTTATTTGTGTTTTCCTTCATATTAGGGTCTGTGTTATGAACCAGAATTCTGCTACATTATACTTTTAGGGAAGTATTTGGAGAAACTGAGAGAATCTGTTATGGAACAGAGACCAGGTATTTTACTGCTGATTCTAAACTTTTTTATGAAAGGGACCATTTATTGTTAGAAAAGTATTTTCTCTATATTTTGTATATTTTCTATACAGCACTGTGTTTCTTACAGGGCTAAATATATTTCAATTTGCTTAGCAGCAACAAATTTTCCAGGGCACATGTCCCATAATCAGTTCTTTTGGTTGAACATGTCTTTCTGAATTTCAGAAGCACCTGAGGAAATCACAGTGGCTTGATTTGGGGAAATCAGAGTGCGAGAATGCTTGAGTAGGTAACAAAGAGGGAGAGAACAAGTGATGATATTGCCAGACATCCTAAATTGTCCTGTTACGTGGAGCTAGTGTTTGTTGATAGTAGATCTACAAGGCTCTAAGCATTGTATAAAAGAATCAGGCACTGCCTTTGCCTAACGGGCTTAGCATAACTTGATGTAGCTTCAGTCTAAACAAGATGTTGGTTTTTCTAGGGAAGAAGCATTTAGAGAATATGGATGATTGAATGAGGTGATCTCTTGGGGCTCCTTTCTGAAAGCCAGTGATTATGGTTAAATTAAGACTTGACACTTCTAGCCAAGAATGTGGCTTAATGTTCATTGGGAAAACTGGAGTACATTGGGAATACTTCCAAATTGGTGGAGAATGCCTTGGGTTTGAAAGATGCTTCCACAGTCATACCTGGTTGTATTTAAGTTATGCTTTTTGGTATCCTTGTGAGACCCTAATGAAGAAGAAACTCACACAGAAAAGAATTAGTTTTAGCCTAATTAAGATTCAGATTGGGTCTTGCAATAATGCAAAGCAGAGGAGCCCAGAATGGGAGAAGAGGAAACATGAGGAGAAAAAGGAGTGAAGAATTTGGCCACCAAAGAGATAATGTAAAAGGTCAATAGGCAGTTTTCGCCATAAGAAATGTGGGAGAGGGGCAGGAAAATATACATCTCACTTTCCAGACAAATATATTCCTGAAACCAAAAAAGGTTAAGGCAACTTGTCTCAAACCATATTTTGTCAGTGGCAAAGCCTAAAACTCTCAGCTCCCTGTTTAGTTCAATGCGATTTAATTTTAGTATGCCTATGCCTTGCTCACAGAGTCCTCCAGAGAACCACAATTCCTACAGCAATCTTTTAAACGTCCTTGTTACTACATGCACTCTATTCTTTAGACACTTAAATGCTGGTTGCTGCCTTCCAGAACAGCCTCCCCGTCTCCTACACCTCCTTCAATCTGTCCTCTTCTCCTTGCCAACACTCTTAAGGATGATATTCTAAATTTGGGCTTTCAGAAACATATGAATATTCTAAATTGATCAGAGGGCAGATGTAGAACAATGGGACAATAAGAAGAATGGACTTAATACTGCTTTGCTGTGAATCTTGAAATTCTTTTCCAATTTAACTTAGTTTAATTTCTTTTCAAATAGTGTACTCCTCAATTCTCTAAAAGATCTGGTATCTGTTTTTTTCTTGCTCTTTAAAGCATGACCACCATCTCTCTGAGTGTGGAATGTTAGTCAGGGTATGTTTGGGAGTTAACTAGCTCTATAATTTAATTAGCTTTAATCAAGTGTGTTGACCATACCACAAACTTTTCTTTTTAATTTTTGCCCCAAATGTTAAACTCATTATTTTTCAGTGTGATGCCCGCCCCCTCTCATAGTTTTATTAATCAGTTTGTGCATTAGGAATTCTTCTTGATCTCTCAAGAAGTAGAGTAGCCTACCATCAAGCCATTTCTAAGACAATGACATATAGTTCATTGCTTTTGCAGGCATCAAAATTGGGCGAGTTTTCTGTTATTTTTATGAAAGTGCTGCAGAGAGATTTGGCAGTGAAGGGTACCTGTCATTACCTTCTTTTCAGCTTTATAAAATATTTGGTCTATTCTCAAGTCTCACAAGGGAATTGAGAAATTAAATGTTGAAGTATTTGATGCTCTTAAACAAAACAGCCAAGCATAAATGAAAACCCTATATGAATATATTTTCAGGTGGGATGTGATCACGATTGAAAACAATTTTTTTCATTCAATGTATATACATGTTATTATTGCTAAATAGTCATTGTGTGGCAACTTGATTTTCTCAGATATATTCTCCTAAGTACACTCAGGGAGGAGCATATCAGTGTTTCCTCATCTGACTCGTGAGTTCAAGAAGACTGCACAATATCCCCTGTCAACTTCAAATTTAACTTGTCTTATTTTTGTGATCATTGATGGCCTGCAAATAGATATAAATATGACATGAATTAATAAGCTGGTTTCCCAGAAGTTTGAGCTCCTTAGGGAATTAAGTGCTTATGATTATTGTTATTATTTTTGTCAGTCACCCAAGCTGGAGTATAGTGACACGATCATGGCTCACCACAGCCTCGACCTCCAGGGCTTAGGCAATCCTTCTATCTCATCCTTTCAAGTAGCTGGGACTACAGGTGCATGCCACCACACCTGGCTAATTTTTTGATTTTTTATAGAGGTGAGGTCTTGTCATGTTGCCCAGGCTGGTTTTGAACTCTTGGGCTCAAGCAATCCTTCAGTGTGATCCACCGTGCCCAGCCAAGTGCTTGGGATTTCTACAAGGTAGAATTGTGTCTAAGAATTGTATCTAGCCATTGAGGGCTGAGTCCCTAAAGTCCTAAAAATAAGCATGAGGAGAAGGATAACTAGAGAAGGTGAAAATAAATATTACGGGAGATATATTCTCACTCATATTTAGGACTGACTTTCAGAACTCTGGCATGCAGTTTCTAATAAATTATCCATGTTCATATCTTTACTCATTCCTACAAGAGAAAAAGAGAAAATCAGAATTCCCACCAGTCTAGGAACATTGTGAAACAGTGTCAGCTATGAAATATTTATGAAAGATTTTGGGTGAAGGGGAGTCTGGAGGAGGAAAAAACTGTGAAAGGTCTGGGAGACAGAAATATTTGGTAATTGAAAATCATTGTCTGGGGATTTAAACAGATGTATCTAAAAAAGGATTGGTTCTTTAAAAGGACTGATTTCTAACTGTTGTTTAAAATATATATATATTTCTCACAAACTCAGGAAGTACTTCTAATAGTCATTGATTAATAACTCTGGAGGCATATCTGATTTGATGTATTACCCGTTTTGATGCCAGAGTTACTTAATTTAACCATCTTCTGACCACTAGGCTATGTATCCTAGTTTGGGACTTCTATAATATTCTCATGTAAGAACTATATTAAATAGGGTTAGAATCTCCCCCAAAGCCTATTTGGGATTCCCAGCTTAATTTCACTTGTAATTTCAGGAAGTAAACAAAAACTTCCTTATTCATTACTTTTTAAAAATTTTACTTTCATGCATAACTTCATGAGCTACAACTCTCTCATCTCTTTGAGAGGCCCTAAGGACAGAAGCTATATTTTATATCTGGAGTACGCAATGGGCCCCAATTAATACAGACAAAATTTGTAAACAAATTTTTATACCTTAATTTGTGCTTTGAGAAAATTTATTTTCTTTTCCAAAAGAAAAGTATTAATCCTCTCGACTTTATGAGAAAGAAAATAAAAACCTTTAACCTAAATAGAATGAAAAACAATTTGAAGCTGGTAATTGAGAAAGCCTCAAGCTTCATATTTCCAGCTCTGCTCACTTCTCTCTCCACTTCTGCCAAAGTTTTCAAGGAATAAGAGAGTTAGAGGAAGCTATGAGAAGTCCAAAATCCATTTGCGCAATTTCATAATTAAAACCTCCTGGGCTGCAGGAGTATGTTCCTTTAACAAAGTACGTTCAACTGTCAGGTGAATGTAGGTAAGGGTCAGCAGATACCCAACGTCCTCAGAGTGCATCATTTTAATAAGACAAAACAGGACTTTGTAATAGGTTACAGAAAGTATTACTTACTGTCAGTATTCATCCCTCATATAAATTCCACAAGTTCTATGCAGAAAAGCCTTGCAACTTTTACCCAGGTGTTTTTAATTGTTCGTTATTGACTTCACAACCACTAGGTGACACTGTTGCTTCAAGAGTTAGCACAGGAAGGGCCATTAACCGTGTAAAAGTTACACACTATTGTTTATATTTATTATAAACATTTTGTTTATAGTTTAAATGTGAACGTCTGATTTACCGGTTCTGAAATTGAACTCATATTGACTGTCAATGTTATTACAAATAGTTCTGGCTATACTATCTACTATATAAAATTTATGTATGTGTAGAATAAACCTGCTGCTTCTACCTCTAGTGCCATTTACCATCAAACCAATGTTTAATGTTTATCAACTGCTTAATTTATGACAACCTTTGTGATTTGCACTTTAGGTATATAATTTCACTTAATTCTTCTGTCTACTAACTTGTAGAAGACTACAAAAGCTAAGAAGTGGGAGAATTGGAATTCAAACTGACTATTATTACCGCCCTTTCCGTAATAATAGGGGACTAGATGTGGTCCCTAGTCACACAGCAAGCTGGTGGCTCATGGTAAAGCATGCCCTGAATTTTGTAATGGTATTTCCAATACAGTTTACATACACCTAAATGCACAGTATGAGCATTTACATTTGTGTGTTAGAAAATTGACTTTCCAACCGTATGCCTCATGCAAAACTGTGAATTTCAGATAAACAACAAATACATTTATTTTTTGTATAAGTATGTTTCAAATGTTGCATGAGACATAACTATACAAAATTCCCTTGTATCTCAAATTCAAATTTAACTAGGTGTATTTTTATTCGATTAATTTGGCAGTGCTGCCTTAACTATTACTTTAAATCATTTGAATCAGTTAAACAACTCAATTTCTTTACATTCTATCTCAGATTTTCTCCAATCTCTATATTTTCCCCTCCTCTCCTGTCTGGGAAATATGCATTTGCCCTCTTAAAGGACACTTTTGTAATCTGTTTGCCCTTTATCCCTTTGCTTCTTGCCTGTTTCCAGACTTGCTCTATCAGGTACCATAATGCTTGCCTCACTTTCAGTTTTTCTCTCTGCCATGCCTTTTTCCCATCTATGAACATGATTAGAGATTTCCACTTTAAAACACCTCAAGTTTCCTCTATGTGCTATTTTATCATATTTATCGAAAGAGTAGCCCCTATTTTCTTATCACTCATTTACTCTTCAACCAACTGCAATCTGGTTTCTGCACCCAAAACTGTAATAAAGCTTCTCTCCCAGAGGTCACTCAGCAACTTTCTAATTGCTAAATTCCATACTTTTCTAAGCCCTCATTTCTCTTTTCTTCCCCCTCTGTATTTGATAGTGTTTCATTTCTAATCCCTTCTTTCAGTCTCTTGGTATTATTCCCATGGTTTGGTTTTTTTTTTTTTTTTTTTTTTGAGTTGGAGTCTCACTCTGTCGCCCAGACTGAAGTGCAGTGGCTGCTCCCAGCCACCGCAGCCTCGACCTGCTGGGCTCCAGCGATCCTTCCGTCTCAACCTTCCAAGTAGCTGGAACTACAGGCGTGCGCTACCACACCCGGCTAATTTTTTGATTTATTGTAGAGATGAGGTCTCACCAAGTTGCCCAGGCAGGTCTCGAACCCGCGGGCTCAGGCAATACACTCACCTCAGCCTCCCAAGGCGCGGGATTACAGGATCAGCCACCGAGCCCGGCTATTCCCATGGTTTAATCATCACCTTCTTGTGGTAGATTCCAAGATTCCCATTCTTACTTCTCTCATAATATTAGTATCACCATATACCTGGTCACATGAAATTTTTTTTTTCTCTGGTCCCATTTTTTTCTGCTGTAGTTTATGGCTTTTACATTTACTATATCCTTGAATCTATGTGTTCCTTTTGATTTTCCATCGGATTACATTATCAACAAAAATGAGAGCGTTCTTCAAAACAATTTAAGATTAGCAGGAAATAAATTATATTTCATATTCCCTATTTCAGTTTCTTTAACTGAATCATCTTGAGGCTTGCTGAAATAAAGGGCATATTTTTGTGGTGGGGTTCTTTATTTTTCTGGAATATGGATAAGTAAATAACTGTCTTAAACTGGATACTATTTGGCAGTACACATGAGAATGAAGGTGAGATATAACTATATGTTTAAAATCTTATACTTAGGCTGGGCTCGGTGGCTTAGCCTGTAATCCCAGCACTTTGGTAGGCTGAGGCGAGAGGATTGTCTGAGCCCGCGGGCTCGAGACCAGCTCTGGGCATGAGGCGGCAGGATGGCTGGAGCCCAGCAGGTCGATGTTAGGGTGGCTGTGAGTGTGCCACTGCACTCCAGCCCGGGCGACAGAGTGTGACTCCAACTCAAAAAAGAAAAAAAAAACTTGTACTTGAAGTGGGCCATCAGGTTGAGAAATTACTTTATTAATGTAAGTAATATATTCACTTGTTACACCCACTTTTTTAAGCATTATATGCTCAAAATGTTGAATAGAATGTGAGGAATATTATATATACAATCTGCCTTATTCCTAATATTAAGAATAAATTTCAGAAAGCAATTTAGACCTTAAACTCTTAAGTCCTTGGTTTTAAAGACTCTTATAATCCCAATTATGTTAAGTCTTCTGAGGTATAACTTTCCTTCATTCTTGGGGCTTCCTTGGATATGGGTAATCCATAGAGATATGTAAAAAAATCCTGATCATCCTGCATAATTTTAAAAACCATCCATTAAAACAGTGGCTTCAAATAATAAGAGTAGTTATAGGATAGGAGACTTTGGAAGTATATATTTAATTAGATGGAGATTTTCTTTTAAATATAGGTTAGTGGACTGATAATAAAAAATAATCCCTTCTCTATAGACAGCTAAAAGGATTAATAGGCATAAGTACTATGTCCTACTAAGCATATTCATTATTTCTTACTTTGGCGCTGGTTTTAAGTTTCTAAGTAACATAAAGCCTTGTTTTTATAGATTGGATTGAAACCCAGAGTCAATTTGTTAAAAGTGATTAATATGGGAAAACATGAGAAACTATTTCTGCTAGCTCTTAGAAGAAATTGTCTTAACTTAACAACTTAGAGCAGTAATGGTAAATTCACACTACGTGTTTGGTCATGCCCACTAATGTCCATGGCAGGTATCACTAATGGGTCTATGCAAACTTTCTAACTGAACATAATGCCTAAGAATTATTTTCTTCTTCATATTTTAGATTTCAACTCAAGAGCTAGTTTCAACTGATTGACACAGATGGAAATATATTTGGGTTGTTATTTAGTTCATAGGCTGAGAAAGCATACAGGTTTGCAAACAATAAAAAACTGGGTAAGATTGTCCATCCCAGGAGAAGGAAACATTTTATTTCAATTGAATAATGATGAAAAGTGAGGCATATGTGATATTTTTCCTTTATGCTCATAATGTATTAAAGCACATAAAAAACTCCTCAAAACTGTTGAAACTCCCCCAAATTGTCCAAGCTATCTTAGCAACTAATGAAATAAATTTATGGGAGCTAACAACTAACATTTATCAGTGCCTCTCCCATGTGCCAAGCATTGTCCTTGGCACTCTACTTATCTTAATCCTTCCCTCAAAGACCTTGAAAAGTTGGCGTTGAATTTCAGCTTTGCTTGCCAGTGTGCCAGTTGGTTGTCTGGCTCCACAGTACACCACTTCAAATATTTCTTTTTGGTTGTACTCCTTTCCCATGATTAAAAAAATAATGTTTCTTAATGGTTGCTCTATCTGCTCTAGTTTATGTATAGCATGATACATTTATTAGAGCAGATAGACCAAGACAAATGATCTGTAATATAGAGAATATGGTGCAAAACATCATCCCAATCTATGTGCAATAACAAATTTGGAGCTTCTAGAGTAAGTCTCAGTTGTGCCACAAATTAATGAGGAAAATCAGAACTCTGCAGCTATTCTCTGTATGCTACTTCTTGAAGAGAAAGAAATGCTTTGTTGAAGGCCTAAAAGTTCCTTAAAATTTTGAATTTTCAAGAAACTAAAATAGTTGTGGACTTATCTTCCTTTTCTATTAGTGATAAACTTGTAATTATTCACTGCCTCTTTTCCTATTACATTCTTTGACCCCACTGTCTGTGTTATACATAGCCGCTCAGTTTGACTTCCTGAGTCAAATAAGCTTGAACACCGAGAATTTCTGAATACTATTATGTGATTTTTGGGAACAAGACATTAGTGGTAGCCCATATTTGAATTATGTTGTCAGTCGTGGAATGTAAACCTTCAAGTGAAAACAAACTCACAACAAAAATATATTCTACAGTTTTAAATTTCCAGAAAAGTCTGTGTATGAATGCTGTAAATTTATTACTGGAAAGTCAATTAATTCAGAAAATTAGACAACATTAAGTATTGTGGTGTTGAGTGAGACCACTCAAAAATGAGATTATTATAGACCTGGGCTCATTTAATATGATGACCCAGAAAATACTTATTGGAGCATGAGAAAAATACCCACCAATAGAATTGACATCGTTGATAATAATTCTGTGACGCTTGGACCTTAATAATTCTTTTTTTTTTTTTTTGTGTTGGAGTCTCACTCTGTCGCCCAGACTGGAGTGCAGTGGCCGCTCCCGGCCACCGCAGCCTGGACCTGCTGTACTCCGGCGATCCTTCCGCCTTAGCCTTCCGAGTAGCTGGAACTACAGGCGCGCGCTATCACACCCAGCTAATTTTTTGATTGATTATAGAGATGAAGTCTCATCAAGTTGCCCAGGCGGGTCTCGAACCCGCGGGCTCAGGCAATCCACTCACCTCAGCCTCCCAAGCGCAGGATTACAGGCTGAGCCATCGAGCCCGGCAGCAATTCTATTTCTGAGGAAAAGAATCAGAATTCTGGATAAAGATTTATGCCCAAAGATGTTTTTCTTAATGTTATCTGTTATAATAAAAAATATTGAAAACAACCAGCATCTTCTGTTTGGGAAATGGGTATGTAAACAATGGTACATCTTTGTGAAGGAATATTGTGAAGTCATTAAAAATGATGTTCTTTAAGAATTTTTGATGGTACACAAAGGTTTATGATATAAAGCTCAGTGAAATCAAAATTATGTATATAGTAATGTCTCAACTATACAAAGAAAAACATTTTGTAGAAAAAAAAAAGTAGAGGCCAGGCTTGGTGGCTCAACCTGTAATCCCAGCACTTTGGGAGGCTGAGGCGAGTGGATTGCCTTAGCCCGTTGGTTCAAGACCAGCCCAGACAACTTGGCGAGTCCTCATCTCTACAATACATAAAAAATTAGCCAGGTATGGTAGAGTGCACCTGTAGTTCTGGCTACTTGGAAGGTGAGGCTGAAGGATTGCCGGAGCCCAGTAGGGCGAGGCTGCAGTGGCCGGGAGCATGCCACTGCACTCCAGTCTGGGTGGCAGAGTGTGACTCCAACTGAAAAGAAAAAAAAAAAAAAGTAGAGCACACAATACCAAAATTTAAATCAACAGTGGGATTATGGAACGTAGTTTCTTTTTAACACCTTTCTATACTTTCTCAAATTTCTAATTTTATAATAGTAATTTGATTATTTAATAACCAGAAGAATGAAGAAAATATTGGGCAAAAAAAAAAAATCTTCTGAGTTCTTGTCAAAGTGCAAATGTTCTGTATTTTGCTCTATTGATCTTTCATACAAACAATATAAAGCCATGAATCTGGAAGCAAAGTAATGTATAAATAGAACCTTGAGTTTTAATTTTTGACATTTAAAATCCTATATATGAGATCAATTTTGTTATTTTTAACTTTGTATGCTTACTCATATTTCTATGTACATAGCTCTTTTGATTAAAAAAAATTCTTATTGCATGTGAGCAAGAGCCCTACAAGTAATTAAAGTTGCGCATCTTAGAATAATCACTTGCTTTGTGCATACAGAAACTGAGTAACTGTCTCTCAGAAGTGCTATTAAAAAAGATTTTTATTGCTTGAGTTCTTTTAATTAGGGATAACCTCTAGGTACTATTTCAACTTTAAGACTTTTAACAAGACTAACACTACAAGATCCAGGCTAGTTTTGAATTTTCCCTAGTTTTGAAAATTTCCCCTAAATATCACTCTTTGATAATGTTGGAGAAATTTACTCCTTTGGACTGATCCCTATGGAACAATATAGGCTGTATGGAGTACTTTAGCCTTTTTTTGTTCTGAGTAACACAACATTTCCATAGTCCAGTTTTTCTCCAATATTATCATCTATTCTAGAGGGGCGCTCTGTATCCAGGGGCAAAGTCTAATAAAATTTTTAGGCAAACTTTGTTTATAGAAGCACTGTACTGAAAAGTTACATGACTGCTGAAGACATAGAACATTTGATTTCAGTAATCTATGAGCTTTTGATATCTTTTTGGACAAAATGAAAAAAATTATTTGATTGACTATTCACATTTTCTACTAAAGAATATACTTCAGTCAAAAGTACAGGGACTAATAAGTATGTCACTTAAAAAATTTGTTAATGATTTGAATAAAGACATATAACATTCTTAATCAACTTGGGGGTAATACTATGGAGTGAATTGTGTACCTCCAAATTTTATATGTTGAAGCCCCTACCTCCAGTGTATTAGAATCTGGAGATGGGGCCTCTGGGAGGTAGTTAGCTTTAGATGAGGCTGTGAGGGTAGGACCATCATGATGGGATTAGTGCCCTCATAAGAATAAAATCCAGAGAGCTTGCTTCCTCTTTCTCTGACATGTGGAAATATAGAGAGACAATGGCCTTCTGCAAGCCAGTAAGAGAGCCCTCAGTCAGGAACTAAATCAAGTGACACTTTTATCTGAGGCATCCCAGCCTCCAAAACCATGAGAAATAACTATTGTTTTAAAGCCACCCAGTCTATGGTATTCTGTTGTGACAGCCTCAGCTGACTAATATATAGGTAACAATGTTTGAAAGAATAGCATTGAATTGAAAAATATAATGGTCAGTTTTAGTAAAAACAAAATCGAATTAAGAAAGATTTTGATACAGTGAATTTGTTGACCAGATTCTAGCTAACAGTAAGGTTTAATAATACAATTTTATGCTTAGAGTTTTATAAAAAGCTCCTCCATAAAAATGTATGGAGAATATATTACTTGACAGAGCTGGAGTTGGAGAAAGTTAAAATATGATTGTATGGTACTATTTATGCTTTTTGAGTCAAAACATTAGACCAGGCATGGTGAGTCACGCCTGTGATTCCAGCACTTTGGGAGGCTGAGACAGGAGGATTGCTTGAGCCAAGGAGTTTGAAACCAGCCTAGGCAGCATAGAAAGACTTTGTCTCTATAACCAAACAAACAAACAAACAAACAAACAAATAAATAAAAATTAGCTGGGCATGATGATGCACACCTGTAGTCCCAGCTACTCAGGGAGGCTGAGGGGGAAGGCTCACCTGAGATCAGGAAGTCAAAGCTGCGGTGAATCGTGAGCATGCCGCTATTCCAGTCTGGGCAACAGAGTAAGACCCTGACTAAAAAAAAAAAAAAAAAGAAAAAAAAGTCAGAACACAGCTAAACATTGTGTTAAAATTTTATTATATTCTGAAAGAATTGGCAAGTTATAGCAAGTCATAGAGAAGGTGATCATAATACTGGACTATATATATGATAGATAACTTCCATTTCTAGCTCGTTTTGAGTAACAGACTAGATTTTCCCTCCCGCTTGAAACAAATCTAAATAACTTGACACAAAATAGTGTCAAGGTTTTGGACATCAGACAACAGAGGACAGTAATCTTGGAAAGATGGAAAATAAATAAAAGCCTTACAGTTGTCTCAGCTTCTGTTAGAGAAGTGTGCAGGCCATAGTGCAGCAGAGTGTGAGGGTGGAGGAGAACCCAGGAGGAGACTAGCAGTCTTCCTAAGTTGGAGAGAAGGAGCTGGAAGTGTAGAGAATCCAAAGCAGCTCGATTTCATGTGCCAGAGTACCAGAGAGAAATGAGATGCACCGGAGAGAGCCTCAGAATTCTGCACAGGCAGAATGTTTAAATAAGGAAAGATCACATGTGTGGGAGGAATCTAGACACTGGAGAAAATATTTGAAAGAATAATCTTAGGAACTCACACAGTTTTCATGTTTCCATCATAGTTCCTGATTTCATCAGCTAGAGTAAAAAAATTGCACAATCCACAGGTAAGTAAACAGCAAGATGGTAGATTTAAATCTGACCATATCAATAATCACATTAATTGTAAATGTCTCAAATAAGGCAGAGATTGTCACATTGGATTAAAAAGACTCAACTATATACTGCCTACAATAAACATGCCTTAAATATAATGAGACAAACAGGTTAAAAGTTAAAAGATGAAAAACATATAATATAGTGAATAACTGAAGGAACTTAGGACATTTCACTGAAAAAATGAGAATAGATGAGAGAAGCTCAATCATCATCTTCCAATGTTTCTAGAAATAGGATTCCTAAAACAACAGGTGCATATACAAAATCATAGTTACTTAGGGAGGTGAATTTCCAGCACTGTACTGGGTAAATCCTTCATTTGGCATCTTCAGATCTTCCTAAGCCATGATGTGTTCCCGTCCACAGTTTATTTTTCTTACCGTTTATACATTGCTAGTCAGAAATGAGAAAGGGCTTTTACTAATCCAGTTTACTAATCAATAAACTGCTTTTTTTTTTACTCCTTCTCTTCTTCCTCTTCCTTCTCCTCCTACTTCTCCTCTTCCACCTCTTTTTCCTTGTTTTTCTCCCCCATTTCTTTTTTGCTTTACAATTTCTTCAAAAATATCTTATATCATTTTAAAATGTACATTTGAATATATAAATAATTTTTCCCCTAGGCATTTTTTTTTAACTTCACTAGAACTCTCTCTCTTTGGCCCCATTATGAGTCAAAATAGATCACACAATATAAAACAATGGCAGAAAGAAAATAAATAAAGAAGCATATTGGAAAGTTATATTTAATCCAAGGAAAGCAAAGTCAGTCACATTAGCAATCATTGCTGAGAACATAGAATTTTTCTTACTCTACTTGCTCATTGGCTTGTCATGAGAAAAATATTAACTGTACTGTTTAAGACTATAATTAACTTACATATGTGCATCCACATTTGAACATAGCAGTATTTTTGAAATGAACAGCACCATAAAATACCAGAACTTTTTTGGGGTTAGCACTAAATTAATTAGCCTTGAAGCTGAAGGCCTACGTATGTTTTATATATCATTAGGATTGGGATTGTTATGTGTCAGTGGGATTAGGATAAAGACTAAAGAATAAACATCTTAAGTAGTAGATTTTGGCTCAATAATTGGGAAAAAATATTCTAACAATTAGACTGTCTAAAAACTGGAACAGGTTATTTTTCCAAGCCTATTAATTTTATTCACTGGAAGAATTAAAACAGGTTGGATTCAGAGCTGTACTTATATGAAACTTTGGGTAAATTAGGTAGAGGTACTCTGTCTGGTATGGGTATATACCCATACCAGTTATGCAACTCAGTGATGACAGTATGGCCTTCCTTATTTTCAGCCTTCACTTCCTCCTCAGATGGGAGCCTTTTGCAGTATCCTCTTGTTAGAAATTCTGTAGATCAACTTTCTGAAGTAGGTTAGAGTTTGGATTTGATACCCTTAAATGTTTACATTTTATATTTCCAGGTGTAACCTGGATACAAATCAATACTTTAGGTGTCCCAGTTTCTACACAGACCATATTCAAAGAAGCATCATGCTAAAATAAAAATCACTGCAAGAAGAATTTCAATCTTATGTCTTTCAGAAACCATTAAATATGATCCAGTTTATAACCTGCACAACATTTCTCGAAAGTCTCTTTCCTCACTCAAGCCTGGCCTGATGCCCATGCACTTCATAATTGCTTCAGGGACTCTCACATGCCAACCCTCTGAAATTTTCTCTGAAGCCCCAACCCAGCCTGTAAGGTTTTCTACCTCTCTTTTGTTTCCTTCCTTTCTCCTGAATTTCAGATCTAGTTTTTTTCTCTCTCCATTCTCCAAACTCTATAATAAAAAAGAACTATGTTGAAAAAAGAACTTTCCTTATACTGTGAGAGAACTGGGAGAAGCTGAGCAAGAAAAGATAAAAGCTCTTCTTATTTTCCTCTTTGCATCTCTAATACTCATTCTCTTTCTGCCTAGTTTTCTGATTTTTTTTTTAACAGCATAACCTGGAAATCAGGCTGAGATAGACTAAGTGATTTTGGGGTAATTTCAGGAGTAGGGATATTTGTCTAATGTATAATACTTTTTGAGTGAATCCTGTGTCTACAGCTCCTTCTACTAGATCCTAAAAAAGAAGCAAAGCAAATTATGTGAATAATCCCCACTCAAGAGGAATTTACAATCCCATGAGTCAGACTGGATAAAATCACATGAAATAGATTTAAAAGAAGAAAACCAATAAACAGTGAAAATGACTACACGTCTACACCCATGAGTAGACTGAGGGTTACCTGAATGCTGATTATATAGCATGAGCAGAATTGTGGAGAAACCAGGGAAAGTTTCATGGAAGAGGTAAATATTGCACGTTTAGAAGTTGTAAAAGGCCATGAAAGTAGGGAAGTTAGTATAGTGACAGACTGAAGAAACAAAGTAACATGAGGAAATCATGATTATACTTACTTGTTGAAAGAGTTTAGGCCAGGTGGAAAGGCATTTTTCTCAATGGGAATGCAACTCTTCCTCCTCTGACTCCCTCGCTAATTGTGTGACTTGATTGTTATGTATGCCATTATGCCTTGAGTTAATTCTACATTATTCAGTTCTCTTCATTAATGGTAACTCCTAAAATATAGAGAGAACATCTCTCTCCTTTCTGCTCTCTTCTTAGCACTTCACAAAGAATCTGGCAAATTATGATTGTTCAATAGACACTTGCTGAATAAAATAGAATTGAAAGGAAGCTAATGAGGCGGTGGGTAGGGGAGCAGAGAAGGGGCTACATTGCTTCTGCTAACGAGTTTAAGTTTGATATTGGAGATAATTGAAGTTCAAACATATCATCGGTGTTATTAAACTTAGATTTAAAAATATTTTTTTCTGTTGGTCTATGTGTGAGGTAGAAGATAATGTTTATTTTTATTTGCATAGGTATTGTTCTTGACATTTAAAAAGAGATATCCCATATAGGTGGTTCATAATGCTGTAGGCTGCTTTTAGTCATTGAATCTTTTGAATAAATATATTTAGTATTCTTGAATTTTATGGACTAGTCAAGTTACTAAGAGAATTTCATGTGTGTGAATAAATTTCTTCATAAAGATTTTTTTTTGGTAATGCTGACTATAAATAGGAGTGATCCATGCTCTGGAGTGAGATTATGGTATGTTTTAAATAATATGCATGCATGTGGAATTGGAAAAAAAAAATCTGGAATAAGAATTCCAGATATAAGCTTGAAAAATATTTTTTGGAAAGATTTATTCTGTTTTTAGGAATTTTTTTGATGGAGACTTCAGAACTATTTATTCATTTTTAATTTTATTTTATTAATTTTGTATTTGTAAAAATTTATGGAATATAAGTGTAATTTTGTTTTATGCATATATCACGTAGTGGTAGAGTCAGGACTTTTAGGGTATTTGTCATCCAACAGAACTATTTTATTAAACTAATTTCTCCTCCCTCCTGGTTTTAAAATGTTTTAGAACAATTGCTAGAACTGATATGATGTAGACACTTCTATACAGATTCACCTTCAGTTCTGAAAATCCTGTTCATGTGAATTCTTTGTTACTAGAATTTTAACACAAATTTTAAAACGATTGAAATTGTACAAATAATAGCTAGTGATTCAAGCTTTCAATTATTTTGTTCATTTTTGTTATAGACTTGAATTTGTAAACAAGATATGTATTAAAAATGCCTTTACTGCTTATTTTGATTATAAAAACAATCCATTATTAGTATATGTGTAGCTTCTGAACTTCTTTGTGTATATTCTAAGCAGAACATATAAAACAAAGTTAAAGATTGCTTATTTGTGAAGGAAAGTGATATAATATCTTTATTAAAGTGAATTTATATTTACCTGGTGGAAGACAGAGAGTAACTCTTCACTTTAATTTAAAAACAATGGGAAAAAATACAGCAGGGACTATAGAAATAGGCAAGGGGACTCAGTATTTTGTTATTCTAAAGGCTTCCAGAAATCAGATTTTTATTTGCTGGAGAAAGGGTATTAAAAAGAACTGCAGCAAACTATATACATGGTATTCTTTTTCTTGGCTTCACAATTTTAGTTAGTATATTGGCTTTTTGGTTAAATTTCAGTGGCGCATGCCTTTGTCTTCTGGAGCTGAGGAAACAATTATAAAATAAAAATCTTTGACAGTGTGTCTATTCTATCAAAAAGTGTAACACCCCTTCTTGAAAAGAGAACACCCACCCCCAAAAGTTTTATGAAAAAAGCGCAGCACCACAAAATAATTTACGAACACTTCAAACAATAGTTTAAACCATTTGCCTCTCCTCAATAAATTTCAGTTACAATAGTTTGAGTGTGTAAATTATATGACTTAGAGAAACAGTCAGAGAAAAACTGAATGGATAGTTTCAGGGACAGGGAAGATCTCTAGCCACAGATATTTGTTCATTGTGATACTTATTTTCTTAGCCCATGAGATGAAATTTCAGTTTGTTTATGAGAACTCATTGTTCTTTTCCCAGACTGGGCAGTGGCTATCTGAATGTTTCTGTCTGAATGAAAGTCTCATCTGTCAGAAACTTTAAAGAAAGGTAAGGACCTTTAACAATGCCCTGTCATGTTTCTGAATTTTGTAGAACTGGCAGCCGTATGATATGTTGAAAATTCATAGCTCCCGAAGAAATAAGCCTGGATTCTCTGAATATATTTTTGCACAACAGATCCCTCTTGCAGTTTTATGATTTTGCATAGCTTGTAGGGAGAGACTGGACTAGCTAGATGCTTCCTGGTTTCATTAGCATAGCCCAGCCTACTTCCAACACACGCCCAGAACTACCTCATTAACTATTGGGATTGCAGCCAAAAACATAAGACTACAGTGAATATAAGGGGAATTACTGGCGAGAGAGCTGTAGACCAGCACTGAACCCATTACTTTTCCAAGATCAGAAAAATATTACATGAACAGGGACTACTTCTTATTCAGATAAGAATTCAAGGTTTTAACCTATAGTTTTTATCTAGAATAATTAGCTGACTATAATAAGACATATAGCCCAGCTGCATATATTTAAGTGCTTCTGTTAATCTTTCTGCTTCTCTCTTTCTTGTTTACTTATTTTCTGGGTAGCTTTGACATTGTAAACCACAGACGAATTGGAGCCTGGCATTGGAAAGAGGTGTTCTGCAACAATTTTTTTCTTGTTTAGAGAAGTTTGCTTCTACAAGAGGAAATCTGAAAAATGACAGGAGCTAAGAGGAAAAAGAAAAGCGTGCTCTGGAGCAAGATGCATACTCCCCAGTGTGAAGACATTACACAGTGGTGTAGAAGGCGGCTACCTATTTTGGCATGGGCACCACATTACAATCTGAAAGAAAACCTCCTTCCAGATACTGTGTCTGGAATAATGTTGGCAGTTCAACAGGTGGCCCAAGGTAAAGTATTGCATTTGATTTTCCTGTGTTATGCAGAATATATGTCACTCGGCTTTCTTGGAAGAGTCCTGTGACCTAGGATTGATAATTTAGCTAAAGAAATGAATATTATCTTTGGGTAAATAAGCACATTGGATATCTGTATACAAGAGTTTTTTCCTAATTGCCTTTTTTCTATATTTTTTGATAGCTATTAAGCATGGAACCAACTTTTGAATGGCACAACATATTTCCTATGTTAAAATTCAAATTGTTTTAGAGTAAAAGATCAGTAAGTGTGGGAGAATGAGTTTTTATAACATGATCTTATCGAGTTTCCTACTTTCACTGAATCAAGCTATAAAATATCTCCTGGCTTGAACACAATCGTTTTTGAACCTAATTAGCAGCACACAATTACCTGTTGTAGCCTTGAGAGTTGCTATAAACAAGGAACAAAGCTTTCTGTACATAAAAGAGGCTCTTTGCCAACATCATTATTTGCAAGAGAATCCTGTATGTCCTTAGAGCTTATGTTTTACTGTGTATGCTGACTTACTTCTGTATCACATTACCTACTGCATCTATTCCTCAATAAGAGATTTAAACTGGTGAGAAGTCTGGTTTCTCAGAGCAAATTCCAAGTGATATTTTGGATTTAAGTATGTATTTCTATTGGGGAAAACTACTTTACTTGTGTGTGTGTGTGTGTGTGTGTGTGTGTGTATGTGTGTTTTCCTTAAGGGTATATTCATTGTAGATAATTGGGATAATATCTACCTGTAGCAAGGAAAAGAACGAATTTTTTTAGCCTTGAGAATTTGAAGCAGTTTCCTAGGCATAGATTCTGTAGGTTTATATTTCCTTGCAGTCTTCGGTACCTTCTTGCCTTTAACCATTATTCATACTGTTAAATTATAAGCACCCTTTTAATTAAATGATTCTGTAGCTGGAACAAACTGGTTTGTGTATTTGTGTTTTTAGTTTGATTAGGAACATCTGCACTGGTGGCTTTACTTTAAGATCCATAATACTGTCATACTTTATGGGATTTCACTTCACTGAATAGTCTTGTATTTCATTTTTAATGACCATTTTGCCAATAGCAAAATATAGTAATCTTTCAGAAAACTGCAAAGTAAATAACAGGTTAGGGCATTTTTAGCCTTGCTTTTATTCAATTTTAAATTCAAAATGAAACATTGCCATGTACTTTGAAAGCTTAGGTAATGAACTTAAAAGGGCTTGTTCACCAAATAGTTTCAGCATATGTTATAAATTTATTTTGCTTTAATTTAATGTAAAATGAAAGAAAATTAAGATTTTAATAATTTATTTTTACCTTTGAAAAATATCAGGTTAACAAGAGAATTTGGGGATATGATAATATTACCTGTGGCATATCATAAGCGATGTTTTTATATGTAAGTCTTTAGTACTTAATTGTAAGGCTTTTACTTGGGTATAGATTTTGAGGGATTTTGTTTTATGAGTCATAGTATTTCATTGGTTATGAGGAAACATACTGGCCAGCCCCCAGACTGATGAGAAGCATAAAGCTTACTCAGCCCTTGTATCTTGGGAAGTTATGGATCTGGCAGCTAGTCTCTTGAAAGACTACCAGTGAATGGACAAGTCTACACTGCTGGGAGAGCTTAAAGATTTTTGATAGTGAAAAGTTTAATCCTTTTAAAAGTATCCCTTCGTTTAAAAACAATTATCTCAAACCTTTTCTTGCTTATCTACTATGGAGAGTTAAAAAGTGAATGTTCTAAGCTACCATTTATTGTAAGAGGCGCTGCACTAAATAAACCCCTTTTGTACATTATCTCCCACTATCCTAGCAGAATCCTGAGAGACAGCAGTCTTCTATCTTTCTTATGAGAAAATGGAGGCTTGGAAGAGAAGAAGGAATTCTCCCTGGACCTCATACCTGATAAGTGGTGGGGTCAGGACTTGATTCCAAATCCAACACTCTTAACATTTTTACTTTATACTCTACACTGCCAAAATAACCAGACTTTTTCATAATACCAATGTTATTTGTAATAGAAGACATTTCTTTGGAAAGGTATGAATATCCTTCCCTTCAAATTACTTTTGCATTCAGGTTTCATCCTTGCAGTTTTTAGACTCAAAGGCAAAGTGACAAGAAAAATAACAAGAGTGGGATACAGAGTAAGGAAGGCATTTAGATATCATGACTTCCTATCTGTGTGAATATGATATTGGTAGTTATTATCAGTTCCACTTCTTTAGGAAAATTAGAAGGAAGAAGGAATAATTTTTCCTCTTGAATCACAACATAAACAATAGGAACAAATGCCTTAAAAAAAAAACTCTACTGATTTTGTTGTTGTTGTTGTTGTTGTTGTTTTGAGTTGGAGTCTCACTCCGTCACCCAGACTGGAGTGCAGTGGCCGCTCCCAGCCACCTCAGCCTTGACCTGCTGGGCTCCGGCGATCCTTCTGCCTCAGCCTTCCGAGTAGCTGGAACTACAGGCGTGAGCTACGATGCCCGGCTAATTTTTTAATTTATTGTAGAGATGAGGTCTCGCCAAGTTGCCCAGGCGGGTCTTGAACCCGCGGACTCAGGCAATCCACTCACCTCAGCCTCCCAAGGCATGGGATTACAGGCTGAGCCACCGAGCCCAGCTACTCCACTGATTTTTAAAGCAGCTTTTCAGTTACTCAGCCTAGTTGAATTATAAGAAATTGTCTAATCAAATGTTTTTTATCTACAAATACATCAAGTTTATATGATTCAATCTAGTAGTTGTTTTTCATTCTTCTTTCTCAAGAAATGCATTTAAAATTAAGAAAGAGAATAGAAACTAATATTTGAGTGTTTTCTATATGTCAAAAACCAAGAAGCCAATTTAAATTGCTTTATTAAAGATTACCTTTAATAAAATATAGATGCTTTTTCTTCTTCTATAGCATTTTCTGTGTTGACTATACCTTTACTAAAACCGTTTCTTTTTTCTTCTTCTTTTTTTTTTTTTTTTTTTTTTTGAGTTGGAGTCTCACTCTGTTGCAAAGACTGGAGTGCAATGGCATGTTCAGGTGATCTTTCCACCTCAGCCTTCCAAGTAGCTGGGACTAGAGGCATGTACCACCACGCCTGGCTAATTTTTAGATTTATTGTAGAGATGAGGTCTCACCAAGTTGCCCAGGCTGGTCTCGAACCCGTGGGCTCAGGCAAGCCTCTCACCAGGCCTCCCAAGGTGCTGGGATTATAGGGGTGAGCAACCATGCTCGGCCAACCCTTTCTTCTCTTACTTTTTAGACACTGTTCTTTTGTTTTTCTCTTGCTATCTGACTGACCTTCTCTTCTTATGATCCTCTGCAGATTATTGTGTTCCCTTCATTGAACATCAATGTCCTGGAGACTCAAACTCTGATCTTCTTCTCTAAATGCACCAGAGGTGATTTCGTCTGCATGCAGACTCTAACCACCCTCATATGCTAATGAACCTTTCCTCTCAACCTGAGATCCATTTATTTATTTATCTGAAAACCAACTAGATTGTCATTTAAATGTGACCATACATACAGCAGTACTACATTTTCCAACTTTCTTTGAAGTTGTGTGTTGCCTTGTGATTATATTTTGGTCAAGGAAAAATGGGCAGAAGTATATTACTTCCAGTCCTAGCCAGTAAATGTCATATGTAATCCTCATGTCCCCTATATGTCAGCAGATATTGATGTCCAAGGCAAATTTGGGAGCTATGTATTGAAGGTAGCATTGACTTTATCAGCCCTGGTCCCTGAATGACCTTGGAATTTATATATTTAACTATGCAAACCCGGAATGTTCTAAAAGCACTTCGAATGCATCATTTAATCTTCTAAAACAAGCAAACAAACTGAATGAAACCATCTCTTAACCAGAATTATAATAATTTATAACAACAGCAGTAATTATTAGGAACAAATGCAAGCACTATTGTAAGAGCACTTAACATATATACAAAACTGAAGCTCAGAAAGGATAAATAGCTTGCCTAAACTCACTGCACATGAGTGAAAGAGGTAGGATTTGAACACAGATATTCTGACTCCTTAGACTATACTCTCACCTTTATACTAGACTAACTCTCATAGAAATCCTATATGTCATTCTCAACTCTTTTTCTTTTGCTGCCCTGCCTACTAGCATACAGTCAGCTACCAGGTATTATTTTGTTTCTATCCCTAAATATCTTTTCAACCAATTAGTGTTATTTCATGGCCCTGCTGCCACCCTAATTCTGTTGGTGTTATTTAAACCATCATCCTCTTGTGGGTCTTCATTCTCTACTCTCATCTCCACCTGTAGGCTGTTCATACTCCAGTCAGAATCATCATAAAAATCTGAACATATTGCTTCCCTATTCAGAATTCTTTAATGATACTCTATTTCCTCTAGAATAAAAGACCAATTCTTCAGCATATCCTCCTGTTAGATCATTAATAATCTGGGTCTTTTGTTACAAATATCTTCTCAAAGTGATATCCCCTCTGAGAATTCCTCCCAATCTCCTGGGAAAACTTATGTTTTCTTCCCTCCTACTCCTTCTGTACTTTTTGCATATCTCTATGATAGGTCTTAACACATTGTGTTATGATATTTTGGTACAGCTCTTTCCACACTGGTCTGTATGCTCTGGAAACAAAGACAATGTCATAATCTTTATATTCTTATCAATGTGTATATTGCCTGCCACATACATGTTTGTTGGAAGAATTAAAACATTCTAGAAGCTGTTGATTATTCTAATGCAGTATTATGGTATTCTAGGAAGAAAATTAAATTTAAATTAATTCCCATGTTTTAAAAATAAATAAAATAAAGATACTGAGAGTAAAATTACATTAAAATTTGAGTAATTGATTTCTTCAAACTTCTCTTACTTTCTTGAAGTTACTAACTTGCTGCCTTCCAGACAAATCTGATAACAGATAAGTTTCCTTTGGCCCAAATAATGTTATTCCTTCCTGTGGCAAAAATTAACAAATATGAATAGTTCATATAACAATTCAGAGGTCTAACTTTTCTTGAAAAACTGAGAGAGACATGGCCATAGAGGGTCCACATTCCCATGTGGCAAAAATCTGCTGGACCTTAATAGAGGCTACTTTTAGACAGGGCACACACTTTGTATTTTGCCACAGCCCCCACCACTCACACACTCACTGACATCCTTTTTTGCTATATTCCCATTACCTACCTAGCCCTATGAATGGCTAAATTTGTTTCCCCTGCCAAGACACTTTCTAACATGTTTTGTTAAAATGCTTTGAACTCATCCTTGAATAAACCTTGATAGAGAGTCTATATAAGGTTAGCTTTTTAATCTAGAGCCACAGAACCTTCAGGTCTGTCAACCTGGACCAATATATTCCAATATACTTTATTTTTGTATAGTTATATGCATTGTCTGTTACTCATTTTAAGATATTCTGGGAAGAAATCCAGAGGCTTTAATAGACTTCCATAAAGGTGATTGCCCATCTCCAAAGTAAATAAATATAATATATAGGTGTATATAATAATATATAGATGTGTTAATTTTAAAGAAAGATAAAAGAAACTTTAGGTCATTCTTTCACCATGTTCAAATATTTCTTAGAAACCATTTATATTTTTTTAAATATTTAAAAAATTTGGAAGCTTTCATTTCTAGTCCCATAGTCAGCATGTTCTTTAACTGTTAACTGTTAAATGTTCTTTAACTGATACCTTGAAGGTCTTTACTACCAAATATATTTTGTAGATAAACATTGTTCAAGAATGTCATGGACTTAAAATATGTCACCAATATGGTTGGCAAGCTGGGCAGTATAAGATCCTGGTCTCCAGGATATTTAGTTCACATTCTAGTCTGGATGACCACTTGGGGAAAACAGTTACTTTGCTTCCAACATGAAAACTCAAGCACTGAGACAGGGTGGAGATCTGAAATGCATGACTTGCCATATAAGAACCTAATCCACAGAGGAAGAATATGAGAATGTTTTGCCTTGCATTCCAAGGGATCACCTAGAAATTTTCTTCCCAAACCATGAAAATTTTAAGCTGCCATAGGGTTGCCTGATGTTCAAACCACATTTTGGGCTGCAGACAAAAGATGGATGTTCCTTATAATTATGCAGAATGTGTGGCATTGCTGGCACTAAAACATATGTGTGGAAGCTGAGCTTCATTGCACTCCTGAGGGCAGCTTAGTGACATGTGGAACAATAAGTGGAAATTCCTGAAGTATACTGCATTGCAAAGATTAAAGGCTTGTCTGGGAATTTTTCCCTGCGTGGTCTCAGCATTGGGGATACAGAATCCTAGCATTAGCCTCATATCTCTAACTCAACTCCCTTAATCACTATATCTTCCTGCTAGAAACCTTTCTCTTCTCCAGGAACAATGGCAGCTAAATATTCCTAAAAATCTAAAGTATATTTTTCCTGACCCCCATAAAAATATATAGAGAAGCTATGACACATTCCTGTCTTTCCTTCTGCATTTCCCCTCATTCCGTGACCCATCCCCTTCCTATAGTTCTAGGCTTCATTTGGCACTTCTGATTCCCTTTTAATTTTTCTTCATTGTAAAAGGGTGAGGATTCAAATATTAAAGGACCCCTTTGATATATATTTTTTGCACTTAGCATGATGCTTCCTATAAAATTTAGAGCTGTTCACATGGAAGAGACCTGACCTTCCATTTTAGGCTGTGGAATACTTGGCAGGGTGTGTAACAAAATACATTGGCAGTGAGTGTGGGGATGAGATATGTGGCCTATCTTCTGTCAGCTATGGCTTATCTTTGATTCTTTTAGTGAATGTACCTCAGATATTTTGGGGGGATTAATCCCTCCTCTATTTTTAGTGCAGTGGTTTAGGCGAGGCTTATTCCTGATACTAGGTAGGGATGGTGTCCAGGATGATCAATGGACCCTGGACCAGGATTCCTAAACTTGGTGACCCATTGGAACTGCCTTGGTGCTTAAAAAAACCCTCGTACCTGGGTCCCATCTCTAACAATTAAATCATATTTTCCAGAGTTATGTCCAGGCTTCGAGACATTGCTTTTTTTCTTTTCTTCTTATTTTCAGTTGTCCTGGATTCTAATGTGCGACCATGTTGCGAGCAGGATCTATACACAGTTATTGGTCCAGGTGAAGACTTGTGGCCCAAGCCTTGATAATTAGCAAACTCCATACTCCTGGCCAGTGACTCAGGAATAAGATCTGGCCTTTAGGCACAAGGGTATGGGTTTATGACAGGCTAGTCATTTATCATTTTTAAATGGTAATGGCATCATAAATGATGTTCAGTCTGGGCCCCAGCACATGTGTGAGACCTTTCAGGAAGCAACAACTTCCTTTGTGCTGGGGCTAGTGACAGTAGGGATAATGCACCTCTATAGCTTCCTAGGACCTCCACAGACTGAAAATGAAGCCAACCCAGAAAAGGTCATAGTAGAAAGAAACCAAATCCCGATGACAGCTGCAAAACCCTCGACTTTTCACTTGCATGTGCAAACATTGTTTTTCTTGACTCATGTAAGTCTAAGTTGGGTTCCTTCTAATCACCTTAATGACACATTTGAGTGCTATTACAGATTAAATGTCTGACACAAATTGTTTCTAATCTTACAGAACTCAGCAAGATAAAAATTATTGTACTTTATATTTTCATGAGCTGAAAATTTTGAAGCTTCAAACGTTAGGTGAATTGTCACCAATTCTGGGACTGCTGAAATGGATTCAAACCAAAAGCTGCAAGCATCCATTCTGTACCCCCATTGCCTTCTGTTCCCCTGTTTGCTTCTAGTATAAAAGGCATAACCTGGGTGGGACTGGGGCTGGCTCTGAGCCTCCCTTCATATCAACCCCTCAGGTTGCCTCTTCCTGTGATGATATGTCACCGGCCTTGATATGTCACCGGCCTTGATAAAATAAAACCCAGAATTTCTGGTTGAAACCATAACAGAGCTGTGCTGGTGGAAATCTACAGCACGAACTATAGATTCCCTAACCCTAACCCTAGCACTAGCCCTAACCCTAACCCTAGCCCTAACCCTAGCCCTTTCCCTTTCCCTTGAAGTTCTTTCCTACCCCCTGCCAGGTAGAGTAGCTTAGGATGATAAAGGAGAGGAGACATGCTTTAGTACTGACCTGAGTATCAGTGAACAATAGATTTTACCGTGTAACAGAGGAGATACAAGGATAAAATGCTTGAGTAAGACTTTATTAAAGGCTGGGGTGGGGTGGGGGACAATACGAGGGAAAAATCAGAGTATGTGAATCTGTAACCAGGCTTACTGCTCTTCTCCTTGTGTGATCCCTCTTGTCTCAGCTCTGTTCTCCTCTGTTAGGACAAATGCCATCTCTAACCCTTACCACCCAGCCCAGAGCACCACTGCAGACATCTCCACTCCCATTCTGAGTCCAGAAAGGAAGGCCAGCTTTGGGCTCACCTGACCATTCTGACACAAAGATGTCTGCCCATCAGGCGGGATTTTACTCCTCTCCTTAGCCATGAGCCTTAACTGTAGTTTTGTCTCATCTTAACGCTATTTCTCTAAATAAAATATATGCTAGTCTTTTTCTCTAGTCTTTGTGTTTTACCATCTTTTCTCTCTATACAGTTTGTTTTTTCATGAGCTAGTCCATTTTCATGACTTTAATGGCTACTTTTCTACTGCTTTATTATAGAAATTTTCAGCCCAATTTTCCCTTCCTAGCTCTAGATATAAATATCCAGCTGCTTATTGAACACCATTTCAATATCTCCAGGGATGAATTTTAAAACTGAACACATCATTTTTTCTACCAAAACCAATTCTTGTCCTCCATTCTTTATTATAATGCAAGTCACTCTCATCTACTCAGTTGTCCATGCCAGAAATCTGGGAGTGATTCTTCTTTTCCTTTCGCCTTAACAGCCATATTCAATTAATCAAATTCTTTACATTCTTTCCTCTTAATGCCTCTCAAATACATTTGATGCTGTTGTCCCCGTGGCAAGTTCTTTGGTAATACTAGCTATAACTAACATTTGGTAAATGCTTAAAATGTGCCATAAACTGTGCTAAACTTTCATTGTATATTATACCAATTAATCCTCATAACAATGCTTAGAGTTTGATAGTGTTTTTATTCATTTTTAACAGACAAAGGAAAGTTGATTAACTTGTTAAGATAATACAGCATATGGTAGAGGGAGTGTTTTAATGTAGGTCTTTCTGACTCCTGAGCCAATGCCATCAAAATGCATTCTCTGCCAGTTAGGATGTCTTCTTATGTACAGTTTTGTCCCTCTATTATCTATCTCAGACTGCAGCAAAACACATTTTGAGTTAGATAGTGGAGATCTTTGTTGTTAAAATTCCTTCAGCTACATCACTGCAAATAGCTTTTCATGTGCTGTTTCACTCTTTGCAGCACCCTTGCTGCATAATATCTTGTTGATACCCCTCATTTTTTCCTTACTGTCTTCCTTTTCATCCTTCTCTCTCTCTCTTCTTCTTCTTCTTCTTCTTCTTTTTCTTTTTTTTTTTTGAATTGGAGTCTCATTCTGTTGCTCAGGCTAGAGTACAGTGGCATGTGCATGGTTTACCACAACCTTGAACTCCTTGGCTCAAATGATCTTCCTGCCTCAGCCTCCCAAGAAAGAGCTGGGACTATAGATACACATCATCATGCCTAGCTAACTTTTTGATTTTTTTTTTGTAGAAACAAGGTCTCACTATGTTGCCCAGGCTGGCCTTGAACTTCTCGGCTCAAGAAATCTTCCCATATTGGCCTCCCAAAGTGCTGGGATTACAGACTTGAGCCATCCCGCCCAGCCATCATCCCTTTCTCTTTCTAGCTCCCTCCTGGAACTCCAGGTATTTGGGGTGAAATTACAAGTGTGTGTTGATGGGCTTGTACATTATTGGGAGTCAACATTTAAATATTGGAAGATTTAATTTTAAAATTGAGGGATTTCCCCCTTCATTGAAATATAATAATCTGACAACATAGGGTCTATATTCCCAGGTGGCTACAATAGACTGAAGTTGACTTGTGTCTGCACCCTTTATATGGATATGGGCTTTCTAATTTGTCATAGTGTTCAATGCTTCCTATTCTTTTTTACATCAGTACTGCTTAACTCCTGTTACTTATTCTGTTTGAGAATAGATGTTCTCAAACTCAGCTCAAGGACTGACTGTTCAAACTCTTCAGAGCATTCGGAAGAACAAGATATAAAATTGAACAATACTTATAAGGCATTTATAGCTATAAACAGCCAACTTTTCTCTCATTACAGAGGATTGGACTTCCGAAAATGTTTTTCAAGGCCCTTCAATATCTCCCTTACCTTTCCAGCCACATGTCTTCTTAAATTCCCTTCAGTAGCCTGTGCTCTGTCTACACTGGACTGCTCACAGTGTTTGAAGGATCATGCTTGTTTTGCCTCAGCACATTTGTATATAATGTTTCCTCTAATATGAATAATTCCTTTCCCTTGGCCCTTCCACCTGATTATATCTTACATATTTCATGGCTGGGTTTAGCTCAATAGTTCTCTGACATGACTGCATATTAGAGTTTTCTGTGACACAAAAATACCCATGCCTAATTGCCACCCTAGATTAATTAAATCAGAATCTCTGGGGAATTAAGGGCAAATAATTTTATGTACTGGATCTCAGCTTACTCAACCAGTAAAAAATACATGAAATGAGCAGCTGAGGTTGAGAACTACAGGCTTTCAGGAAGCACTTGACACTTCAATTTTGTGTCTCCATAGTACTTATTTCCTTAACTAACTCTATAGCATTTGTTTTTGATCCATATTTGATTTATTGCCTAAGTTATAAGTTCTTTGAAGGCAGGGACTATTGACAGTTTAGGATGAGCGGCCACCTTAGATTGAACACTAAAAGTCCTGAGTTCTAGGAAACCTTTCAGCTCCTATCCATGATATTTGGCACATAGTAGGTACTCCAGTATGTGTCAACAGCAGACAATCATAATTGAGATAGGTGGGTGGGCCTTTCCTGTGCCCATTCTCCTTTTTGTGGCTATGCTCCTCATGAGAACTTTCAGTCTTACTGTTTCTAATATTTAAGCTCCCAGATCTGTTGATCAAAGGATTCTTGATGATGGTAATTCTTCCTTTTCGTGCTTGTGAGATCTAACCTATGTAACAACACAGGATGAAAGCATGATGTGATTTGCCTTCACCCCTCTATTGATTAGAAATACTGACCTTTGATTAATAATAGTGTTCTGTGAACCAAGAGAATGTGTGTCTACAGGAATTTATTTTCACACAATTGTGGTTCTTGAATATATGTAAATTTATCCTGGGAGACCCACTCATAATATCTACCTCTTAACCCCAAGCCCAATGAGATTGTAAACTAGACAGCTGGTTATACTGTGGCTTGCTAATAACAATACTAAGACTACCACAAAGCAGTTACCAGAGGGCAATGACTTTCATCATTACCCACACAGTTTGGGTTTGATTTTTTTATGTGTAGTTCTTGGAAGTATCTACCACCACCTAATTATTTTGTTTTCAAGAATACTAATCTGTCTTGCTAGAGTTCTTTATTCATTTCTATTCAAAAATATTTGAAAGGATACATAGTCTTTTACTATGTTCTTGGAAAGAGACAGAGAAGATAAGACAACAATCCAGCCCACAAGGGGCTTATTATTTTTTCCTTCCTCAGAAATGCATACAAAAGTATATGAGAATATGATCTTGTTATTTCAACCTTGAAGATATTCTGGTGTGGGTATGTAAGAGTGGGAACATTTTCTTAATGAAAGTTTGTAGAGTATTACTTTCAGCCACTTTTTGCCTTGAATAGGTTGTATAACCCAGGGAACCACTAAAGAATTCAATGATTTTATTTAGGAACATGAAGACTAGTACAATCCCATCTACATAACATAACATGAAATGAATATTTGGTGGTAAAAATTGGATCCACATAGAGAACAAAGTGGCAGTCTTAAAAGCTAGCAAGATTTGATTATCTACAGACATATGGTATTATATGAAGTGACATTTTAAGAAATCAAGTCCTGCGATTCACTCCTTCCCCAGAAAAGATCTCAGGGGGACTACATATACAAATAACATGTAGGGAATGGAAACTGGTATCTCACTTTATTAGCTGAGTTAGTGGGCAAAGCACGGCTCTGGAAAAGTTGGAGTGGAGCAAAGCAGTTTAGATCTGAGATCTAAGGGGAGTTCCTTTCTTTCTTTTAATGCTAAGGTTTGGATGTGCTTATGGACAAAGAAAGAGAAACTTATCAGAGCTTACCTTGAGGCAGGCCCTCGTCTTTCTATTATGCCAATAGTATGAACATATGCCAATAGTATGGACATAGTAGAAGACACAAAAACACAACTTGGGCATGACCTTCCTTCTCCAGGAAATGTACCCTCTTGAGTGTTCAACTTTGAGCCCTCCAGTGAGCAGCATTCCTCTTGGCTGGGGGTAGTGGAAGGTGGTAGAGAGAAGGGGTCTGAGAACTTCTGCTCTGTTTCAAGACATTGCAGAAGGTGGGATTAAGGTCAACCTCAGTGAGATAAGCTAAGACATACAAACTGAGCCTGGGGAGTACAAAGTTTAGCACTTGAGTGTCATCCTGTGGGACTGGGACACAAAAGGCGAAACTAGAGAATGAAGTATCAGAGGTTTAGGCAAATTGTAGAAGTAACTCAAGATTAGAAACTGGGTCCAAGATTCTGGGTAGAAAGGTATCTGAATGACAGTCTAGGGATCTAGCAGTGTTGAAAGATCATATAATCTTTTATAATTTTCTACCCAGTGTATGACCAGGCCTCAAATTTTGGTGGGTAAACCTGAACCCATAAAAGGCACTGAGAAGATGCACTTTGCTGGCAAGAGAAAGGAATGCATCAACCAGAAGCTATTACTGAAGATTATGTGTTGGGGTCCCCCATCCTCACATTAGAACATCAGAATGGCCTCTCGGCCTTCTTGTGGACTATTCTAAGGTCACTAATGGAGTTATTTGACATTTTGAACATGGAGGGTCAAGTGGTTACCTGGCCTTTTATGTAATCTCAGCTCTTTATGCCCTTTAGTTTTGAAGAGGAAGTTTTATTGATATTGACTTTAGATATTTTCTCATTATTAAAAATTTATGGTCATAAAATGTTTGATTTTTTGATGATATAGTCTTGAAGGGTATTGAATATAGTGCTTAATTTCATAAATATTTTAACAATTATTAATAGAAAATTAACATTTCAGCATTTGATAAGTGAATGAACCATTACTTTTGGATAATCTATATAATTTAATCATTAATAACATGCATAAATCTTACCTTGAATCCTATGAATCTCTTTAACTGACAAACATTATTTGTATTCAAACCAATTCTATCTCAAGGTTTTCAATTGCAGCAAAGTGATCAATTGTAATTTTAGGATTACTGTTTTACAGAGAGGAAAATTGGTATTGAAAGGTATTCCTCTGGTCCTCAATTAGATTTATAATATATGCATTTCAGCCAAAAGTTGTTATTTTAGTTTTGAAAGTCCCTGAAGTAAAAATTGAACCATAAGGGGGCAACCATCAGACAAATATCAGAAATCTGTTATGATGGTTTTTTCTTTGTATTCAACATTTCTGCTGTCTTGACTATTTATGACTCTGCTGTCTTGACTTTATAGCCTTAGTTTTTTATATTAATCACATATACAAGCACTTATGCAACATTGTAGTGGGACTATCTTTTCATTAAAAATCTCTTATTCTGAAATAAAGTTCTTCTTGACTGAAACCAACTACAAGTGCAAATTTCCTCCCTTTAAATATGGCATTTAAGCTTTAAAGATGCCATCTTGAGAGAGTGATAATGATACTCAACTCTATAAAAATAATGTCAATACTTGTTTAACTCTTGCTTTGTGTCAGTCCTGTGTTGGGCCATGAGGTCTCTTGTGGGCTTCTCCTGGAATAGTCTCTTACTTCCTTTCTTTCCTTCCTATCACTTTTACAAGATTCCTCCTTCAAGTTTAGAGAAAACACTACCCTAATCCTTCTGGAATAGATTATGTCTTTTTCATGTGTCCCTATAGCTTCTGGCACTTCTTTCTTTTTAAAAACCTCATATATAAATATTTTTTGTTTACTCTGTATATTTCCTGTTAAACTCTAAGATTTTTAAGCACAAGGATAGTATCATACCTATTTTATTTATAATTACATTCCCTGTACTTAGTTAAGTGACCAGCACAAAGAAAGTGTTCAATAAATATTTGAATAAAAGAATCTTATTGATAGGCATTATTATTCCATTTTTTAAACAAGTAGAAGACTGAAATTCAGAGATGTTACATTATATGTTTAAAGTATCATAACTAAAAAGAGATGAAGCTGAAATCCAAATTCATGTTCCTCTGATTTCCCAAATTTTACCACCTCTGGGGCAGGTCCAGAGGACAGCTAGTTAATGCTGGAGGCAGTGGGCTTTATGCTGAAAACTCCAAGTAAAAGAATTCAAGGGAAACCACTTATCACAGGAAAAATCCCTACCTGTAGAAATTCAAAAGCTTATCACAGGAAAAGTCTCTACCTGTGGAGATTCATGTTTCTGTAGCTTCTTCCGGAACTCACAAATGTCTCCAAGAAGTTCAAGCAAACTCTAATGTCAATTCTAACATTTTTCTCCAACAACACCTGGAAATAAATCAGGTAATATATCCTTTTGAGTTTTTTTTTGAATCCCTGATGATTAATGATGCTGAGCATTTTGTCATATATCTGCTGGTTATTAAGTCTTCTTTTGAAGAATGTTCATTTAGGTCTTTTTCTTGATTAAATTATCTGTCTTTTCTGTTGAGTTGTTTGTTTCTTATGTATTCTGAATATTAACCCCTTGTAAAAAGCATAATTTGCAAATATTTTCTTTCATTTTGTAGTTTTTTTTCTTCACTCTATTGATGGTTTTTTTTGATGTGCAGAAGATTTTTAGTTTGTTGTAATTTCATTAGTTTGTTGTTGTTGTTGTTGTTGTTGCTTGTGTTTTTGAGGCCATATCCAAAAAATTTGTGCCCAGACCAATGTCCTGAAGCATTTC
The DNA here is from genome assembly GCA_963574415.1 of Tarsius wallacei. NCBI lineage: Eukaryota > Metazoa > Chordata > Mammalia > Primates > Tarsiidae > Tarsius > Tarsius wallacei. The sequence goes on along the minus strand of CAUYQG010239357.1, from coordinate 38,883 downwards.
CTCCATGTTTTCTTCTGGTAATTTTATAGTTTCAGGTCTTACATATAAGTCTTTAATACATCTTGAATTGGTTTTTGTATGGTGAGAGATGGGGTCTAGTTTCATTCTTCTGTATGCGGATATCCAGTTTTCCCAGCACCATTTATTGAAGAGATTGTTGACTGTAAATGTGTGGATTTATTTCTGGGATCTTTATTCTGTTCCATTTGCCTATATGTCTGTTGTTTTTAGTCAGTACCCTCCAGTTTTGGTTACTGACTTTGTAGAATATTTTGAAGTCAAGTGGTATGATGCCTCCAGCTTTTTGCTCAAGATTGCTTATTCAAACTCTTGTGGTTTCATCCAAATCTTAGTTATTGTTTTTTCATTTCTGTGAAGAATGGTATTGGTATTTTGATAGGGATTGCTTTGAATTTGTAGATTATTTTAGGTAGTATGGACATTTTAGTGACATTCTTTTAATCTATAAACGTGGGATGCCTTTTATTTGTGTCTTTTTCAATTTTTTCTTCACTTTTCTATAGCTTTCATTGTAGAGATTTAAAAAAAATTCTTTGTTAAATTTACTTATAAGTATTTTATTTTATTTTTGTAGCAATAGTAAATGAGATTGTTTTTTGAGTTACTTTATTTATTTTTTGAGTAGAGTCTCACTCTGTTATCCAGGCTGGAGTGCAGTGGCATGATCACACCTCACTGCAGCCTTGACCTCCTGGATTCAGGTGATCCTTTCACCTTAACCTCTCAAGTAGCTGGGACTATAGGCTCACACTACCACACCTGGCTAATATTTTCAATTTTTTATAGACACAAGGTCTCACTATGTTGCCCAGGCTGATCTTGAACTCCTGGGCTCAAATAGTCCTCCCTTATCAGCCTCCCAAAGTGCTAGGATCACAGGAGTGAGCCACCATACCTTGCTGCTTTTTGAGTTCTTTTTTCAGATAGTTTGCTATTGGCATAAAGAAACACTTCTGCTTTTTGTATGTTGGTTTTATACTCTCAAATTTTGCTCAATTTATGTATTAATTCTAATAGTTTTTTTTTGTGTAGAGAATTTCAGATTGTCTATATATGGAAATGTATCTATATATCACCTGGAAACAGAGACAGTATGACTTCCCCCTCTTCACTTTGGATGCCCTTTATTTCTTTCCCTTGCCTTATTGCTTTGGATATGACCTCCAGTACTGTGTTGAATATAAGTAGTGAAAATGAGCATCCTTGTCTTGTTCCAGATTATAGAGGAAAAGTATTCAACTTTTTCCTGTTCAGTATGATGTTAGCTGTAGGTCTGTCATATATGCTATTTATTGTGTTGAGGTTTGTTTCTTCTATATCTAAATTGTTAAAAGGCATTTTTTTTGTTGTTGTTGATGTTTTTTGTTTGTTTTTACCATGCAGGAATATTGAATTAGATCAAATGCTTTTCTGCACCTGTTGAAATGATTATTTGGTTTTTGTTTTGATTCTGTTAATATGATATATCATGTTTACTGATTTTTGTATGTTTAGCTAATCCTTGCATCTCTGGAATAAATCCTACTTAATCATGGTGAATAATTATTTTAGTATGTGGGTGATTTCAGTTTGCTTGTATTTTGTTGAAGATGTTTGCATTATGTTCATCAGGAATATTGACTTTTCTTCTTCTTTTGTTGTGTCCTTGTCCTTTTTTGATATTAGGGTAATACTATCCTTAGAAATATTCCTTTCTCTTCAATTTTTTGGAAGACTTTGAGAACAGTTGGTATTAGTTCTTTAAATAATTGGTATAATTCAGTAGTAAAGCCAACATATCCTGGACTTTTCTATGACAGTAGAATCTTTATTACTGCTTAAATACATTATACATTATTGGTCTGTTCAGGTTTTCTATTTCTTTATGATTCAATCCTGGTAGTTCTATGTGTCCGAAAGTTTATTCATTTTTTTTCAAGACTTATAAATGTATTGGCAGATCATTTTTTCATAATAGTCTCTTATGATTCTTTATGTTTATGTGATATCAGTTGTAATGTCTTCTTTTTCACCTCTGATTTTATTTATTTGCATCGTCTCTCTTTCTTGGTTAGTGTAGCTAAAGGTTTGTAGACTTTATCTTTTTTTTTTAAACAAGTCTTTGTTTCATTGGTCTTTTATATTTTTTAATCTCTGTTTTGTTTATTTCTGCTCTTATCTTTGTTTTTTCTTTCCTTCTACTAATTTTGAGTTTAGATGTTCTTTTTTTTTGTTTCTTAAAGTGTAACATTAAGTTTTTTATATGAGATCTTTTTACTTTTTTGATGTAAGCACTTACTGTTATAAACTTCCCTCTTAGAACTGATTTTATTGTCTCCTATAGGTTTAGGGATGTTGTGATTCCATTTTTGTTTTTAAATTATCTTTTACATTTCTTCATTGACTTGTTCATTTTTCAGGAGCATGTTGTTGAATTTCCATGTATGTGTGCAGTTTCCAATGTTTCTTCTGTCGTTGATTTCTGGTTTTATTTTATTGTGGTCAGAAAAGATATTTAGCATGATTTATTTTTTAATTGATAAGAATTTTTTTTTTACCTATCATTTAGTCTATTCTGTAGAATGTTCCATGTGCTGTCGAGAGAGAGGATGTGCAGTCTGCAACTTTTGCATAAAATTTTCTATAAAAGCCTGTTTAGTCCATTTGGTCTAGAGTATAGTTTAATTGCATTTTTTTTTTCTTTTTTTTAGAAAGCAGGATTTATTGAGAGGACAGAAAAGCTCTCACAGGGCGAGGGGACCTGAAGGGGTTGCCCGACTGCATGATTATGTTGATTTTCTGTTTGGATAATCTGTCCATTACTGAAAGTGGAGTACTTAAGTCCCCTAATATTCTTGTCTTGCATCCAATCTCTCCTTGTAGGTCTATTTATATTTTCTTTATATATCTGGGTGTCCAGTGTTGGGCAGATTTATATTTAACATTGTTAAATCCTCTTGATATATTGACTCCTTTATCATTATATAATATTCTTTTCTTTCTTTCCTTTTTTCCAACCATTTTTGACTAAACATCTATTTTATCTGATATAAGTATAGCTATTCTTACTCTTCTTTGGTTTTTATTTGCATAGAATATCTTTCTCTCTCCTTTCATTTCAGTCTGTGTGTGTCTTTGTAGGTGAAGTATGTTTTTGTAGGGAGCATATAGTTTTAAACAATTCACTGATCATGACACTGTATCATTATGTCTTTTAACTGGGAAACTTAATCGGATACATTTAATGTTATTATTGATAGGTAAGGGTTTACTACTATCATTTTTATTAATTTTTTTCTGGTTGTTTTGCAGATCTTTTCTTCCTTTTTTCTCTTTTATTATCTTCCTGTGTAGCTAAGTTATTTTCTCTAGTAATATGTTTTGATTCTGTACTATTTATTTTTGGTGTATTTATTATAGATTTTTGCTTTGTGGTTACCATGAAGCTTACAAAAATATTTTATAGTTTTAACAGGCTATTTTTAACTGATACCAACTTGATTACCAAGAAAAACAAAAACAAACTTTGCACTTTACTATCTTCCAGCCAATTTTGACATTTTGGTTTCAATTTATATATTTTATGTTACCTGTCTCTTAATCAATTGTTGTAGTTAATATGGTCTTTAACAGCTTTGTCTTTTAGTTTTTCTACTAAAAATATAAGTTATTCACACCACAATTACAATATTAGAGTATTCTAAATTTGTCTGTGTATTTACTTTTACCAGTGAGTTGTCTATCTTTAGATGTTTTCTTATTACATGTTAAAATCCTTGTCTTTCAGCCTAAATAACTTTTCAGAATTTCTTGTAAGTCATGCTTTGTGTTGATGAATTCCCCTAGCTTTTGTTTATGTGGGAAAGTCTTTATGTCTCCCCAAGGTTTGAACGATCACTTTGTTGAGTATAGTATTCTCGATTGACAGTTTTTTTTTTCTTCTTCTTCAGTGCTTTACATATATTACCCCATTTGCTCCTGGCTTGTGGAGTTTCTGTCAATTAAGAAATCTGCTGAAAGCCACAATTAGGGCTCTGCTCATTGTGATATCTTTCTTTTCTTTCTTTCTTTCTTTTTTTTTTTTTTTTTTGCTGCTTTGAGTATTATTTGTCCTTGATTTTTGCTGATTTTTATCATGATGTGTGCCTTGAGGATTTTCTCTTTAGCTTGAATTTTATTGGTGACTTCTGAGCTTCCTGTACCTGTATACTGTTGTCTTTCTCTTGAGTTGGGAAATTTTCACACATTATTTTCCAAAATATGCTTTCTAGCTTCTTTTCTCTCTCATTTTTCTAGGAATTTCAATTAAATGGAGGTTAGTTCCTTTGATCAGGTCCATAATTCTTGTAGGCCTACTTTACTCTTCCTTCTTTTTGTTTCTCTGACTGGGGAAGTTCATATGTTCTGTTTTTGAGCTCACTGATTATTTACTCTGATCAAGTCTGCTGTTGAAGTTTTGTGATGAATTTTTCAGTTCAGTTGTTGTATTCTTAATTTCTAAGATTTCTCTTTTTTATTTCTATTTTCTAAATTGTTTCTATTCCTTTATCAAATTTCTCATTTTATCCCTGGGTCATTTTCCAAATTTCATTTAATATCCTATCCATATTTTCTTGTGATTCTTTGAGCTTCTTTAAGAAAATTATTCTGAATTCTTTGTCAGAAATTTTACAGGTCTTCAATTCTTCTGCATTTATTTTTGGAGCTTTGTTGGTTTTTTTTGGTGGTGTCATATTTCTCAGAGTTTTTACAATCCTTGCATCTTTACATTGATGCCTGCACATTTGAGGAGACAGCTATCTCTTCTAGTTTTGCAGGTGTTCTTTGGTAGTATTAGACTCTAATATTGAATATTGGAACTTAATTACTGACCTGCTGTTGCTTCACATTCTGGAGAGAACTTACATTGAGCACTGGAAATTAAATGCTGCTTTGAAACTAAATAGCTGCCTGTCATTGTTTCCTGGCCTAGAGAAATATTATGGTAAGCACCAGAACTTTAACACTAGACTGGGACAAAAATACAGACCTGCAATAGTTGTGAGTCTAGGGAATACTTAAGTAAGCACCAGAACTTAATTGCCAAACTTTTAGTTGTTTCCAGGATAAAGGACAACTCCATGCAAGCACCTGGAGTTTTCAGAAAATCTGGCAGGGATTTGCCTCAGAATATTACTTTTTAAAGCTCTCAAAGATAAAATAATCTTGCCAATCATTAATCTCTGGTAGCCATGGGTCATGTGTAATGGGTGACCTTAGTGCTCCAAGGGTCTGTTTAAAGGACATATTTTACAGAGAAAGTTAATAATAGCATTCAGAAAATTGTTCAAATTTCTACAAAATAAATCCCTCTTTTATTCAATTAAGTTATTTTTCCTCGATCAATACTTCCCTGAATGTATTAGCATCACTTTGACATAGTGGGTGGTCAAAATAAAAAAGTATTACAGGTTATCTGAGTAGTTTCTAAGGTACCAAATATCATTACAAGGATTACTAATCAGCACTACTTTCTGCAAGTACCACCATGAAGAAAATCTGGTATGGCTATTCTTAATCTATACTTCAGCCACTCCACTCTGCTATAATCATAAAGACCACTTCTCAGGTCAACAATAGCTCAGATGCTATAATCCCTTGTTTCCTACCACTAGGTTTTCTTGTTCTTGTACATCCACTTCTCACCTTTAAGGCTTTGCCTGACTATTTCTCACTGGGGCCTACCCCAATCACCCCATTTAAAATTTCCTCCCCTTCTAGCTCTCCTAATTCTCATCATGTCTCTTATTCTGCTATGCTTTTTCTTTTTCATATTACTGAGGAATTTGTGTATTTACCATGTCTATTGCTTATCGTAGAATGCTTCACATTTTTCTGTATGCTCTATGAAAGTAAGGATCTTAGACTTAAAAAATTTTTTTTTTAATGATTTGTCATAAGCAGCTAGAACAGTGCTGGGAGCATGTAGATAATTCCATTGATGTTTGTTGAATGAATAAATATTATTTTAATTATTTTCTACTAAGCCCAAATAAGGACCCCATTATGTATTTTATATACTTTCTTCATTTAAATTAAAAGTTAGAGATAAAGAACTAGGGTATATGGGGTAGACAATTTTTGTCTTCTGCTGCTTTCACTCTAGAGCGCGGTCTGGAGAAATGTTATGAGAAGCTGGTCTTCAAAAAAGCAAAAAGCAAAAAATATACAACAACAAAAACCCAACTGAAGTATGCTAGGGGAAAATTCCTGTTTACCTTTCCCAGCTAGAGGTGTTCAAGGGGAAAGAGTAGTATCATGACCTACTGGGAACTTTCTAACCCCTAGTCATGACTCTGTTTTATGTGCTTATTATCTTCTAAAAAAAACTGGGCTTCAACACCCTTGAATTGTTATTGGCCTCTATAATGTGCTGTTTCCTAACTTCGTTTTATGTTAGGTTCACTGTCTCCTTGACTCTGACTGCTTGGCCTTGCTAGTACCTTCATCTACCTGATTATCAGGCCCCTCTCTTTCTATTTGACCCTTATTCTTTCCATCTTACATTCTCTGTCAATCTAGGCAAATTTATTATTTCTAGGATGTTTTCTGTGTTCACCTGAGCTCCATGGAAAAGACCCTATTACTTTGCTTGATACACAATAATTTACAGATAAATGGAAGTAGTTCTTATTAGTATGTTCTTTAATAACAGATGTTCACAAATGAATTGCATACCTGACACAAAAGCAACTAATTATAATAATTTGGATAAGTACTGAAAATGTATAATATAAAGACCAAAGTAACAACATTAAAAATCTTATCAACTTTTTCTGAAGTGCGGATGAAGTTGGTAGTCAGCAAAAATTTTAGTGGAAAATGATACTTTAATCTGATCTTGAAGACTGAATAAAAGTTTACCAGATGGACCACAGATGAAAGGAACTATAGAAAAGGAAAAACATATGCAATGAAAAGGTGATTAAGAACACAGTTTGTTTAATACTTTCTAGTAGTATACTTTTATGGGAATTAACTATAGACATTAATATAGTCTAGGTTATATAAGGCTTTCATAGCATGAGAAAAGAGTTTGGGCTAATTTTATAAGGTGATAGAGAGCTGTTGATGGATCTTAAGGAGTGCTAGGGAGTGACATGTGTTCTAGAATAACTACTCTGGCAGCAGTTTATATTATATACTTGAAAGAGGCAAGAGACTAATTAGGAAACACTGGGTGGAAGAAATTTTCTTCAGGAAAATAAAGCATTGCTGTCTGAACATACAAAGACAAAAGTAGTGAAGGCAGGAAGAGAGAGAAGTGGGAGAGACCATTCATAGTACTTGGAATAGATAAGGTTTGATCTGTATCTTAAGTGTTCTGAGGGTAAAAAAAAAAAAAAAGGACATTTTGATGACTTCCAGGTTTCTGAATTGGATGAATGGATGAGTAGTGATGCCATCTTCTGAGATAGGGCATAAATAAACAACACCAACATTTGTTTTGCTTTTAATGTTGTTGGTGAAGGGACCAAAATGAAAAATTTTCATTTTGTATTTGCTATGGAAGTGCCTGTGGGATCTCTTGTTGTTATCTATTTGGGACTAAATATTAGAGGAGATATTGTTAAGATGTTTATATTATGGTTATGAATGGAATAATTCATTGATGGTTTGCAGAACAAAAAGAAAAATCGTGATGGAAGTAACCTTGGAGAACACAGATATTTAAGGTTGGTAAGTGGTCAGGTGTGGTGGTTCATGCCTGTAATCCCAGCACTTTGGGAGGCTGGGGTAGGATGATTGCTCAAGGCTGAAAATTGGAGATCAGATTCCATCTCTACAAAAACATTTTTAATACTAACAAGTCATGGTGGTGTACACCCATAGTCCCAGCTACTTGGAAGGTTGGGGCAGGAGGATCATTTGAGCCAAGGAGTTTGAACTTGCAGACAGCTATGATGGCACCATTGTACTCCAGACTGGGTGTCAATTGAGAGCCTGTCTAAAAAAAAAAAAAAAGAAATGAAAAAGAAAAACAAAAGAAAAAAGGGGGATGGTAAGTGACTGAAGATCTAGCAAAGAGAGATGGGAAGAAAGGTCTATGAACATGATGATGCTTTAAAGGAGACAATGGCTGAAAGAGTTTCAAGAAAGCTGTAGTTAACAGATCCAAATGAATAAAACTTAAAATATAGGTGTGAAACATACAGTTCTAGGGAAAGAAAAGAACAATGCTTAGAAACCAAAGAGAGCACTGGGACATAATGATTAATGACAAAGTCAGGTGTGCCCAAACAAAATGTTTCATAACTCTTCAGGAAGGCGGACAACTTGTAAAAACCATTTATTTGTAAAAGTTCTGTCCATCCTTCAACACCTATTTCAAGTCTTACCTTCCAACAAAACTTTCTGTGATTATCTTTTTCATAACTTTCCTACCCTTTCTGAACATTGATTACACTGTCCTGTAACCTTTACATAAGAGAGGGGACCCCTCAAAAACCCAGCATTATCTTTTGGAAGGCTGGCCCCTTGTAGTACACTCGGAATTTGTTCCTTCAGATCAAATGATCAACCAACATTTTCATCTGGAAATTTTGAGAAGGTTGCATCACAATTTGTGGAAGAAACATTCCGAGTTGTGGCAAACAGGTGACTGGTTCTTTTACCATGACAATGCACCTCCTCACACTGCACTGAATGTTCAACAGTTTTTGACCAAAAATGGCATGACTCCCATGCCCCACTGTCTCTATTCACCCAATCTCGCCCCCAGCGACTTTTTATGTTTTCTGGGATGAAAAAAGTTCCTCAACGTTTTGCTGATATGGAAGACGTGAAACAAAAAATAGCTGAAGCACTAAAAGCCGTAAAAATTGATGAGTTCAAATACTTTTGAGCAGTGGAAAAATCATCTTGATAGGTATATTGCATCAAACAAAGAGTACTTTGAAGGTGACTGAAGTTTAAACATGTAAGAATAAATACACAATTTTTTATAAATACTTTCTGGATTTTTTGGAGGGCTCAAATGATTGTTTAATGTTGTACATGGTTTTCTTTTAGTTGAGGGCTATATGGTTCATATCTTATGTCCCTTTGTATCTCTCATGAAGTTTAATGTGGATTTAGGTATATAAGAAGAATTTTATACGGAATTGTAAAGTAACTGTCAGAAAGAGTTCAGTTTTGGACTTTGGCTGCATCACTTGGGTAAGTTCTTTGGCTGCTCTATCCCAATATATAAAATAGGGATAATGATACTAGTGAACAGAGTTTGCTTTGGAGAAGAAATAAGATAATATAATATACTCAGAGCAGAATCTAGTACAAAGGAAGTTTTCAATAAATGCTATTATTTTAATATTATTATTATTATTATTATTATTATTTTGAGTTGGAGTCTCACTCTGTCGCCCCAGACTGGAGCACAGTGGCCGCTCCCAGCCACCGCAGCCTCGACCTGCTGGGCTCAGGCGATCCTTCCGCCTCAGCCTTCCAAGTAGCTGGAACTACAGGTGCGCGCTACCACACCCAGCTCATTTTTTGATTTATTGTAGAGATGAGGTCTCACCAAGTTGCCCAGGCGGGTCTCGAACCCACGGGCTCAGGCAATCCAAGGTGCGGGATTACAGGCTGAGCCACTGAGCCTGGCTATTGTTATTATTATTATTATTATTATTATCTATTTCCTATTAGAATGTAAACCAGTATATGGAACTTATAAACATAAAATTCACAATGGCAAGGATTTTTATCTGGATTTGCCTTTATCTATTTTATACTGTATATCTGTATAACAAAATACGTAAGATGGAATAAGTTATAATGAACAGAAATTTATTTCTGTTCTCATAGTTCTGAAGGCTGAGGATCCAATATTGAGGGACTGTCATCTGTCAAGAGCCTTTTGCTGTCTCATAACATGGTGAGGAGGAGGGAGAGAGAGGGAGAGAGAGAGAGAAAGAGAGAGAGCGCACATGCATGAGCATGCAAGAGGGAGTGAATCATTCCCTCAATGATGGCATTAGTCCATTCATGAGGCTGGATCCCTCATAACCTAAAATACTCTTAAAATTTCTACCTCTTAATACTGTTATAAGAGCAACTAAATTTCAACATGAGTTTTGAAAGGGACAAACATTCAGACCATAGCAGAGTTGCTCATTGATATATCTCAGGTGCCTGACACATAGTAGACAGATGTTTTTAATTCTAGACAGATTTTAGCTCTGTTACTGGAAGGTAAGAAGATAAGGCGGAGAACATTTGCTTTACAAGAAATCTTTCAAAGCAATTAGGTTAGAGAAATTCTAGCCACCATACAAAATGTTAAGGGTACCCCCTCACCTCCAAATTTGTCAACGATGGGTACTTTGAACCTTATCTCTAGCTATTATCAATACTAATAGTTGTTTAGATATCGTTTAACATCTGCAGGTACTCTATGCATGAAAATGCACATAATCTGGCTCTCTCCCTCTTCCTTTCCCTCCCCACCTTCTGCTTATCCTGTTAAAAATAGAAAGAGAAAAGATAACAAAGAAATCCAAAAGAGAATGGAGAGAGATGCTAAATAACCTAATTAGTATTTTAGGCTCACTGTATAATTCTCTTTGGGTCTCTAAGCATGTGAGCCAGCACTTATGACTGGGTAAAAGGACATTTTCATAACTATTTGTATCCTGTGGGTTCATGATCATTCTCCTTTAGTTTATTGTGCATAAACTGTTTTGGGTATTGCTGGGGAATGGTACTGTGCAAAGAGAAACATCATTATTGCTTTTGTATGATACTGAGTGTCCAAGGCACTTTTTTCTCCAAGGCTGCATTGTACAAGAAGGGGGTATCAACCTGAACTGCTGCTGTATGTGCTGGTCTAACCAGACAATCGCTCCCCAGACTTGCTTAGAGTCAGAGATTAGCAATATGTGTCTTTTCCTCTGTTTGGTATTTCCTCATTTTCATGTGGGCCTTAGTGTTTACTATTGCACACTTATTCTCTTGAAGCCAGTGAGCTAACTAATCTTTTCTGGAAGTAGCTGGATTATCTTTAAGTAGCAAATTAACCCTTTCTGAGCATGATGACCACAGATAATTCATTTTTGAAGTAATTTAAATCATCACAGTCTGAAAAATGATATCATCTCATATGCATGATTTGGTGTTTACTTATATGATTATGCCACTATAAGGCTAAGGGATTACTTCTTTTTTTCCCCCTGAATTTTGAATGTAGCTAAGTCATATCTCTTTTACTAAAAATAGTGAAAAGAGAAAGTTTTATTTTGAGACAGAGTCTCGCCCTGTTTTCTAGTCTGGAGTGCAGTGGCGCAATCACAGCTCTCTGCAGCTTCAAACATTTGGACTCAAGTGATCCTCCTACCTCAGTCTCCTGAGCAGCTGGCACTACAGGCATGCACTACCATGTCTGGCTAAGTCCTATCATTTGTATTAGTGATTTTGAAAAAGATAACTCATTGAAGTTTCAAAGTTCAGTTTGAGAAAACACATTCACTTCTAACTTGCATTTGTTTATTATTTTATTATTACTATTGCATTACATTTCATATTATATTTACTTTTACCTTTATTTACATTCATTTTACTTTTCAAAGAAATAATTGATTTTGGGTGTGATCAGTCAATTCTGGATTCTATAACTACAGTAAGTCCCCTACATATAAACCTTCAAAAATAGTTGCAAACTTTCAAAGATGCAAATATGTGTTTGCATGTCCAATCACCATAGTTAGTTGATGTGTCTGGTGTACACTGTCACATGCTGTACTGTAATATTAAAAATGCTTTGTTTATATTTTATGTTTGGTTTCTATGTAATATTTGTGTAGAAAGTATTATCTATCTATTACAGTACAGTACTATATAGCTGATTATGTTAGTTGGGTACCTAGGTTAACTTTATTGGATTCATGAACAAATTGGTTTTTTTTCATTTGTTTGTTTTTTTGTTTTTTGAGTTGGAGTCTCACTCTGTCACCCAGACCGGAGTGCAGTGGCCGCTCCTGGCCACTGCAGCCTCGACCTGCTGGGCTCCGGTGATCCTTCCGCCTCAGCCTTCCAAGTAGCTGGAACTACAGGTGCGCGCTACCACGCCTGGCTAATTTTTGATTTACTGTGGAGATGAGGTCTCACCAAGTTGCCCAGGCGGGTCTCAAACCTGCGGGCTCAGGTCATGAACAAATTGGACCTATGAATGCATTCTCAGAACAGAACCCATTCATATGTAGGGGACTTACTGTACAGTGAAGATTCCAGGAAATACTAGGAGTAAGAGACTCTGTTCATCAAAATTCTTCTCCCAAATCACCCCTCCTTGTAGCTGACATCATTTCTTCCTTCTGGGGTTAATTTGGATCTGAACTGACCATCCTTCTTCCCTTCCTCCAAGAATTGGGCTTTATGGGGTTAGAAGGCCACGTTAGAACTTTGATCAGGACTCATACTTTCTATTTGGGTTAAATTTTGCTGAAGCAGAAGCAATTCTTTTGCCAACAGTCTATTTAAAGTCTCATCCATGAACATGAATCACTGCTTTTCTTAAAATGCACTGTCTTGTCATCCACTTCCTTCCATGTCCCACAAACTTTTGGTTTTCTTCAATGTGACATTGAGACCTGGAAAATTAGGAACCACTATTGCAGTCTCTTTTTCTTTTCAATTAGGTAGTCTCAGAGTCTGAAGTAAATATGCCAAGAAGAAACAAAAAATGGCATATTTCACATATATTTGTGTTTCTTCCCATATACATGCATCTGGTTCCTGTCATCTTTGGTCACCACATGAAATGAAGTTCTTTCACAATCAGCTCTTCTTTCCCTTTCCTTCTAATACTGTGACATGTGTCTTCCTCCCTGGTTTGAGCCTTCAGTGGTATCTTCATTCCCAGTCTTTACCAGTGCACCATCAGGAACCCCTCTTCCTTTGGGAATAAACTCTACACTTTCAAAATGCTTATAAAGTATTCTGTCTACCTGTTTTCCTTCCTTAAAACCTGGCTCTCTCATACAAAGGCATTATCTTTTGAACACCCCTCTCAGATGGAAGCTCACCATTTTCTCACTGCCCTTGGTAATTCATGTATGAAACAAACTACAGTTGTATCTGCATGATTGATACCTGCCCTATTCAATATTGCATTCCCACCTGCATGAGCCCCGTTTATTCAAGGCCAATATTTTTGTGAAATTTTCAAGTAAGATATTTTAACAGAAATTTATTAAATTTATTAAGAACACTGTCTCTTCCCAGCCTAACTTCCCTTGGGTTACACATCTTATGTCCATTGGAATTGGAGTGGCTGAATATGTTTTTGGAATCTGGATAAGAGAAAGTTGCCACAGAATACTGACATTGATAGACATAAAATAGAACTATAATATGTCACTATAATGAAAACATTGTCAAGAAACTGGTTAATGACTATGATTCAAATAATATTTAATTTTCTGCCCAAGAAAACTTGAAATGCCCTACAGTCTTACACCTATCAAGAATTAATGAAAGCTTTTTCAGTTTTACAGTTTAAACTTCACATATTATTAACTAGTTACAAAGCTAGAATAAAAATTTTAATGTATCAATATTTAAAAAACAAATTTAAATAAGCAATGCTATTTTAGCCTTAATCCCTCCAAATTTTTTTTTATTTTTTATTTATTTATTTTTATTTTTTTTTGAGTTGGAGTCTCACTCTGTTGCCCAGACTGGAGTGCAGTGGCCGCTCCCGGCCACCGCAGCCTCGACCTGCTGGGCTCCGGCGATCCTTCCATCTCAGCCTTCCAAGTAGCTGGAATTACAGGCGTGCGCTACCACACCCGGCTAATTTTTTGATTTGTTGTAGAGATGAGGTCTCGCTTGCCCAGGCGGGTCTCGAACCCGCGGGCTCAGGCAATCCACTCACCTCAGCCTCCCAAAGGCGCGGGATTACAGACTGAGCCACCGAGCCCGGCTTAATTTTTTTAATTTATAGTAGAGGCAAGGTCTCGCCAAGTTGCCCAGGCTGGTCTCAAACCCCTGGGCTTAGGCAATCCTCTCACCTTCACCTCCCTAAGTGCTGGGATTACAAGTGTGAGCCAATATGCCCGGCCTTTCAATCTATTTTTAATTTTGGTATCCACATGTTCATTGCTAGCATATAGAAATACAATTGACTTTCAAATATTTATTTTATATATTGTGACATTGCTGAACTCAAATATTAGCTCTAGGGAGAATTACTTTTTAATAGTTTGTTGTGGGGGGGTAGGATTGGCAATAGTAGGAAACTGTCAGGGTAGTGGGGGCACACCACATCAGCAAGGATACCTATATAATGAACATTTGTATACCTAACCCTGAATTGCACCCCACATCTTTAAAATTAAAAAAAGAAGTTTGAGCCGGTGGCTCAGCCTGTAATCCCGCACCTGGGGAGGCTGAGGTGAGTGGATTGCCTGAGCCCGCGGGTTCGAGACCCTCCTGGGCAACTTGGCGAGACCTCATCTCTACAATAAATCAAAAATCAGCCGGGCATGGTAGTGTGTGCCTGTAATTCCGGCTACTCGGAAGGCTGAGGCGGAAGGATCGCCGGAGTTCAACAGGTCGAGGCCGCGGTGGCCGGGAGTGGCCACTGCACTCCAGTCTGGGCGACAGAGTGAGACTCCAACTCAAAAAAAAAAAAAAGAAGTTTGTTGTGGTATGAGACCTGAAATTAGGATTCATAGGAAGTGCTGTCTTAACATCTAACAGAATCAGGAGGCCCTCAAATGGCTGAACTGCAAGTACCTCTCCCCTCTCTATCCCCACAGATAAGATACTCTGGCTAAAAACCTTCCTTATTACAGGGACCAGACACAGTGCCTCCTTATCACCAGTTCCTTGCCAGCACGAGGAGGAATTATTCAGACAAGCCAATCACACTCTCCTGTGGGAACTTTTTGTTGTGGCAAAGCTGGCCTCCAACAGCCCCTCCACATTCATTCTGTTCTGGGGTGAAACCCTCATGTGACCCTGCGTGGTATGCAGTGTCTTCTTCCCTAGGTTGTTAGTGTATGGTGGCTAATAAACTGCCATTGATCACATCTGTCCACTGTCAGGTGTGTGTTCGGCCATCCCCATATCTCTAGAGTGGCAATCTCTCCCTCATCAATGGAGTAAAGCCGGGGTCTCCAACCTCCAGGCCACGGACCAGTACTGGTCCATGGCCTGTTAGGAACCAGGCTGCACAGCAAGAAGTGAGTGGCAGGCGAGTGAGCAAAGCTTCATCTGTTTTTACATTCATTCTCCATCACTCACATTGCCACCTGAGCTCCGCCTCCTGTCAGATCAGCAGTGGCATTAGATTCTCATAAGAGCGTGAACCCTATTGTAAACTGCACATGCGAGAGATCTAGGTTGCCTGCTCCTTATGAGAATCTAATGCCTGATGATCTGAGGTGGAGCTGAGGTGGTGGTGCTAGTGCTGGGGAGTGGTTGCAAATACAGATTAACATTAGCAGTGAGATTTGACTGAACATCCCCCCGACACACCCCTCACCCCTATCCATGGAAAAATTGTCTTCCACAAAACCAGTCCCTGATGCCAAAAAGGTTGGAGACTGCTGAAGTAAAGAGTCAGTGAATAAAACAATTGGCATCACAAACAGGATGGCCCATCCTCAATTGAGGACGCCTGATCAGCTTTAACTAGCTACTCCTTTGCTAATTAACTGGTTTCATAAGGCAGCAGGGACTGTCTAGAACATAACTGCCAATTGCTGTCCTGCTTATGCTTCAGCTAATGAGTTCTATGATCTCAATTAGATGCTGCCATGTCTTCCCACCCTAACTAATGTTAATTGACTATATTCTGATGTGAAGTGCCAACAAAGTGTGGTCTGTGTCTGCAGGGTGTTTTCCCAGGCTCCCACCTGGGGGCAGCAACAACCCAACATCCTATCTGGTGGGTGCTTGAGTTTCACTCACCGAGAGTCAGGCTAGAGTTCTTTGGTCACTGCGTCTAGCCTGGTGACCATCACTGGCTGCTTAGAGCAGTCATACAGATACTGTTGAGGAAAGCGTGCCCCAAGCACAGACCTGGAGACAGCACTTTGTGTTGTGTGTGGAAAGGAAGAGGGCTATTAACCCAAGAAGATTTAAGATTGGCTCTCTGGTTACCTCCTGATGGTTGTTGTTCAGGCAAGGGTAGTAATGTTTCCTGTGCTGCTGCTTCTCTTGCTGCTGTCCTGTGCTCTCCTGACTCCTAAGAACTTTGAGGTGCACATTTATGGCAGTCAGTGCCTGGGACTGATGAGAAAAATCAAAAGTGTTGGGGGAGGGGCATTTAGTATTCAACTGCTCTCCCAATGCAAAACTCTTAACCTCACCCTTGGGCTTTGCTTAGTGCCATAGCTTACCATCATGCCAAAGGACTAACCATGTGATTAAGGAACTTGTCGTCCCCCACCTTGGACCACAGACAAAATGAATTTGCTGGATGTGGACCCCAACACTAGGAAGATGGACTGGCATTCCTGGAGGAAGAGGATGGCCACCTACAGGACAGGCCACTGGGCTCCCAGAAGATCCACACCACATGTAATCTGATAGCGACAAAAAAAAAAACCCAGGGCTCGGTGGCTCAGCCTATAATCCCGCTCTTTGGGAGGCCGAGGTGAGTGGATTGCCTGAGCCCACGGGTTTGAGACCCACCTGGGCAACTTGGCAAGACCTCATCTTTACAATAAATCAAAAATTAGCCGGGCGTGGTAGTGCGCACCTGTAGTTCTAGCTACTTGGAAGGCTGAGGCGGAAGGATCGCCGGAGCCCAGCAGGTCGAGGCTGCGGTGGCCGGGAGCGGCCACTGCACTCCAGTCTGGGCGACTGATTTAGACTCCAACTAAAAAAAAAAAAAAAAAAAAAAAAGCAGAAACAAGCCAGGTACAGTGGCTCACACCTGTAATCCCAGCAAGATTACAGATTCCTTCATTCTCTGGGAGGCAGAGACGAGAGGATTGCCTGAGTCCAGAGGTTCAAGACCAGCCTGAGCAACTTGGCGAGATCTTGTCTCTACAGTAAATCAAAAAATTAGCTGGGCGTGGTAGTGCGCGCCTGTAGTTCTAGCTACTTGGAAGGCTGAGGCGGAAGGATCGCCGGAGCCCAGCAGGTCGAGGCTGCGGTGGCCAGGAGTGGCCACTGCACTCCAGTCTGGGTGACAGAGTGAAACTCCAACTCAAAAAAAAACAAAAAAAAACCTTGATTTGAAGGGCTTTTATGGGGGTTGGGAGAAAGACCCTTAAAACACCTGGGAATCCCACTAAATTCAAATGTGGTAAATATTTTGCTGTTATAGTTTTGGCTAATATGTTCTGCCTATTTAGAGGGCCTCTTAGCCACAGTTTACCTTGACCTTTAAAGGGGCTCAATACATCTTTACCTTGCTACCCACACGACAGCTAAACAGCCCTGTCATCACATACAATCTTTGCAAGCAGGATCTTCACTGCATCCACCTTTCTCCAGGAGTACGGGTATGATAGTACATTCATGACATCTTCCTTCGAGGAAACACTATTAGAGCAGCAATTTCTAGCCACACACTAGGTTCTTCTGGAGATAGAGGTTCTTACACACCCTGAGCCTGTGACCCTCTACACTCAGCTACCCATTATTCCTTGGAAGCAGTGCCCCACAAGATTGGCCTGGCTACCAAGATCTCCTTGCTACAGGATAGAGCCAGACCTGGGCTCTCTAGCCTATCCCATGTGCAGGTGTGGGTGGCCTTCCCTGTGTTCAGTACCTTCCCAGATGGCATGGTGCTTGAGGAGGTCACCCCTCTCCAGACCACTTGACTACCTGGAGATCTCTTTGGAATCGACACTTTATGGATGCCATTGCTACCATCACACATGATAGAGCTCAGTGCTGTGTTGCTTTTTTCCATCCCTTAACCAGTATGTCTCTGATAAAGAATGGCATAGAAGGTTCAGGACAAATGACCAGACTTCAGGCAGTCATTTTAGCACTGAATGCCTGTCTCAGTCCATTTGGGCTGCTATAACAAAATACCACAAACTAGGTGACTTATAAGTAATAGAAATTTACTTCTCACAGTTCTGGAGGCCAGCAGACTCGAAATCTGGTGAGCCACGAAGGCAGACTCGAAATCTGGTGAGGTCCACTTTCTGGCTCATAGGTAGTGCTTTCTTGCTGTGTCCTCATGTGAAAGAAGGAGTGAGAGGTCTTTCTCAGGTCTAATCCTACTTATGAGGACTCCGTCCTATGACCAAATCACCTCCCAAGGGCCCCATATCCTAATACCATACTTTGGGAGTTAGAATTTCAACATTTAAATATCTCAGGGAGGCACAAACATCCAGACAATGCTACGCCCTATCCAACAAATAGCCCTATCTGCATATTTTTTACAAACTCTTGGATGATTGCCTAAGAGTTTTCCCCTTTAGGGTAAAGAACTCTGAGAATCTCTTGCCTCATAGATACCCAAAATATAAATCAGGGTAAGATATCTCTATCTCTACCTGATATCTCTAACAGATATCTCTATACTAAGTCCACAATACAAGATCTCACCGGAGCACTCCTCTTGAGTCCCAAACATTACTTATATCAAGGCATTCATTTCACTTCTCAGCACACACAACGCCTCATGGGCTTTTAGAGAAGGCATTCAATAATTGAGAGGCATATGGTTTCCTCAAATAACTTTTATTTAAGGCTGGTTGCAGTGGCTCATGCCTATAATCCCAGCACTTTGGGAGAGAGAGGCAAGAGGATTTCCAGAGCCCAGGGGTTCAGACCAGCCTGAGCGATTTGGAGAGACTTCATCTCTATAATAAATAAATTTTTAAAAATGACACGGTCATAGTGGTACACGCCTGTAGTTCTAGCTACTTAGAAAGCTGAGGTAGAAAGATTGCTTGAGACCAGCAGGTCGAGGCTGCAATAGCTGTGAGCATGCCATTGCACTCCAGCCTGGGCAACGCAGTGAGACTCTGAACTCCAATTTAAGTCACAAAGTGACAAATGCCCATCACCTCCTCCAACCCCTGTTTCAGTGCCACCATCATTGATTAGTCACAACACTGGTACCATCAATCACCCGTATTGTCCATAAATGGGGACATCTGTAAATGTCCATGTTTTTGGTGACTACCTCACTATTTGGTGGTCATCTTTCTCGTGGTTAAGTGCCAACTTGGCTTCCTAGGGAAGCACTTTTTCTACTCCCTAAAGACTCAATCACAAAGATTTAAAATGATGTCAAGTCATCCAAGGGACCATTGTAGTATTAGGCCTGAAATTAAGAATGAATATTGAATGCTGCTTTGACAGCGGTAAATCAGGAGGGCCTCAAATGACCGAACTGCAATTTCTCCTCCCCCTCTGCTCCTGTAGATAAGGTCCCCTAACCAAACAACCCTCCCTAACACAGGGACCAAGCAGTTTATTTCCATATAGTGGGCTTCAGTTCCCTGCCAGCCTGTGAAGTTATTCAAACAAGCAAATTACACCCTCCTATAGAAACCAGGGGCCAACTCACCCTCTTGTTACTACAAAGCCTGCCTCTCACAGTCCCTGCTTTTTCATTCAGTTCTCAAGTGCAATCCCTGAGTGATCCTGCATGGTGTGCAGTGTCTTCCTCCCCTGGACTGTGAGTGTATGTGACTCATCAACTGCTGTCAATCTCATCCATCCAGTGTTCAGCCATCCCCATAACTAGAGGAGTGATTATGACACAAATAAAACACTTTTTTCAAGGTCCAAACTTTTTTCAAGGCATTACCTTGCTATGATTAGGCTCATGGGTTTGAAGTTATTTGGGTAATCGTCTGTTTGGGGTTGACAAGAAGTAACATATGGCTGGAGGGTGGCCTGTGTGGGGGTAACTAGTAGAAAGTAAGGCCAGGAAGGAAGGACTTTGAATATCCTGTTGAAGTTTGGACTGTAGGCAATGGGAATTCCTAAAATAATTTAAGTCAGGGAAGTAACACGATCAGATTTTCATCTTAGAAAGTTCACCATCATAGCAATGTGGAGAATGGATTCCAGTGGGGCCAGGAGTTGGCACCAGCAAGATCAGTAAGGAGTCAGGTGCACCAGTCCATACGAGAGAACAGGAAGACTGGAAAATTAATAGGAAATTAATAGAATGGGGTCTTATGTACCAAGTACTGACTTGTACTCCACATCTCTATAATAAGATAAAGTTATAAAAAATAATAATAATATTGTAAGGTCTTGAAAGGCATCAGGCAGAATTTAGATAGTATTACCATGGTGATATCACTGGTCTTAATTACTGGTCAAATTAAGAAATTATTTGCAAAATGATTGAAATCAATTATGTTCAGAATATGCCATAAGAGGGAATCTCAGTTTACATGTGGACCACACAGGAACTGCTCAGAATTCTTGGTTGTGAACAATAGAAACCAACACTGGTTAACCAAGAAAAATGAATTTCTTCAATGACTGTGAAGTACCATGGGTCTGTGAGAAAACTAAGCCTGGAGAGTCAAGATCAAAAACCAGACATGCTTGGTGGAAGTTCATGAAGTCCATGTCCTAGGAATTGGCCAGCAGGGGCTCCTCCACTGTGGCCCCTGCTGCCACCACAGTTGTGAACCCTGAACTGTCCTTGTGTCCTTGCTCCCGAACTCCGGATTCCAGGTCTTTGGTGGCCTTGTTTAAGTCAAACATCTATGTCTTTGCTGCCAGGAATCAGGATGAGGAAATACTTGACTTTTTTTCACTTCTGGATTCCACAAACTTACAAAAGAAATTCAAGTGATAAGCACTGTAGACGATGGATGGATGGATGGATGGATGGATAAATGAGCGAATAGAACACGAGGAGGAAGGGAGGAGTGGGAGAGGGAAAAAGAAAGAGAGGGGGAGGGAAGAAGGCTAAAAATTATCTGCAATACTCATTAAGAATTCCAGCTTATAAATCCCTACCTGAGACTACTGAATCTTAATTTCTGAAGTTGGTAGTGAGAAGGAGGTTCTTAAAAACAAAGAAAGCTTCCATGTTTTTAACCTAAACCCTAGATGATGTTTTAGAATTTGAGAATTACTGGCATAAATAATGCAAAACTACAAATCAGAAAGTGTTACTCCTCTTGTGAATTTTGCTATTTGAAAGTTTGGGGCATGTCCTCAAAGAATTCTAAACTTATTTCGTTCCTAATGGTTCCTTGACCAATTTGTTGGACTCTGTGTATTTCTTAAAGTTGCATAGCAGCTATTTCAATTTTGAAATAAACAATTCCAGGACTTGAATATTTACAGTCCCAACAAAATATGACCTGAGTATAACAGTTGACTCTTTTTTTTTTTTTTTTTTTGAGTTGGAGTCTAACTATGTCGCCCAGACTGGAGTGCAGTGGCCGCTCCCGGCCACCACAGCCTCAACCTGCTGGGCTCCGGCGATCCTTCCACCTCAGCCTTCCAAGTAGCTGGAACTACAGGTGCACGCCACCACGCCCGGCTGATTTTTTTTTTTATTGTAGAGATGAGGTCTCGCCTGTCCAGGCAGGTCTCAAACCCGCGGGCTCAGGCATTCCACTCACCTCAGCCTCCCAAGGCGCGGGATTACAGGCTGAGCCACCGAGCCCGGCTAACAGTTGACTCTTAACTAGCAAAGCCTATATGCTGGGCACTGTTCTAAGTATTCTACATGTCTTATCTAATTTAATCCTTCCAATAAACCCTATGAAATCTCCACTTTGCAGATGACGAAACTGAGGTATCAAGATGTTAAATAATTTGCCCCAGCTAATGAATGTCATATCAGGGATTTGAACACAGTTAGTCTACCCCAGGTTCTCAACCACGATTTAATAACACCTCAGGAAATATGGGTTTGATAAGACTATTATTTAACTGGAAAAAAAGGTACTGGTCGTAAATAAGTCAAAATAAAAATAGAGCAAAATGAACAACTAAAGATTTGTAAACACTAAACCGATCTCTTTTTAATTTGGCCCTGACAAGTCTGTTTTGACTGTCAATGTTCCCAGTGGCTAAACAGCATGATAACAAAAGTTGTCTACTCACCAAGCTCCTGTGAACTCACCCAGTTAACCTAGTCTGGTTGTTTCTTTTCCTTTTTCTTTCTTTCTTTGTGCTAAATGGATTTATTGCAATATAATTGACATATAATAAACAGCACATGTTTAATGTATATAGTTTGATGTATTTGGACATACACATACACCCATGAATCCCTCACCATATATCAAGGCAACAGACATATCTGCCACTTCCAAAAGCTTCCTTGTGTCCCTTTGTTTTGTCTGTGGTAGAAACATTTAACACGCGATCTAAGATGGACCCTCTTAACACATTTTTAAATGCAAACAAGACAGTATTGCTGATTATAAGCACTATGCAACCACGGATCTCTAGAACAAATTCATCTTACATAACTAAAACTTTATACCAATTGAACAACAATTTCCCATTTCTCCCTGTCCCCTGGTAACTGTATTTTCTGCTTCTATGAGTTTGACTATTTTTCGTACCTTCTATAAGTGGAGTCATGCAGTATTTGTCCTTCTGTAACTGGCTTATTTCACTAGCAGAAATGAATCTTGTCCTCAAGATTCATTCATGTTGTCACATATTGCAGAATTGTCTTCTTTTCAAAGGTTGGTTAATATGCCATTGTATGTATATACCACATTTTCTTTATCCATTCATCTATTGATGGACATGCAGATTGTTTCCACATCTTGGCCATAGTTAACAATGTTTCAGTGAACATAGGTGCGCAGATGTCTCTGAGATTCTGGTTTCAATTTGGGGTGATATACACCCAGAAGTGGGATTGCTGTATCATAAGGTGATCCTATGCACTTTTAAATTTTTTTAGGAAACTCCATACTGTTTCCCACAGCAGTTGCACTATTTTACATTCCCACTGACAGTGTAGAAGGCTTCCCATTCCTCCACATTCTCACAACTGATTGCTTCTTGTTTCTCAGCACAGCCATCTCTATCCATCTCCAGTAAGCTCCAACTCATCTTTGGGAAGCAGCCATGTTGTGGAGCTGCACCTTAGCTTGTGTCTTTATAGTGCAGCTCTCTCTTGGAGGAGCCTAAGGCAAACCCTTCTTAGCTGCTCTGCCTGCCCTGGGTAATTTTCTATCATCCAACTGTTGGGGGTTCATCCTAGTTAAGTGTCCCTTAAAAGAGAAATTTAAATCAAATTGAGTTTCTTTTCCACCACAAGTCCTGCATATGAAATAATTACGAAGAGAAATATGCAATGGAGTTAGAGCAGGCACACACAAGAAAACAGGCATATTGGTGGAACTGTTGGCTGGAAGAGCTTTTTCAAGGGCCCACTGAGTACTTCCTACATGTTCAACATAGGAGCCACCAGAAGAAAAACGATGAGGTCCCTGCCTGGAGTGGCACCAGTCACAGGCAAACACCACCAGCTATTGCAACAGAACAAAAGCAGATAATATATGCTAATCAGCTAAATTGAATATTCCCATAAACAGATGGGAAAAAATGTGGGCTGGATGACAGAAGTGTTGGGTGACTCACACATAACTGGTTGAACAAACATACCCAACAGGGACTATTAATGAACAAACGTCAACATATAGTGAGATCTCTATTGGCTCTATGCTTATTGCGGTCTTGTCCGACATTTTGATAAATGATTTAGATAAGAAGTGGGATAGTATAATTGATCAAATTAGTGCTATTACGAAACTAGGAATGATAGTAAATGCATTGAGTAATGGAATCAGAATCCTAGAAGCCTGCAGCATCTGTCCTATCTGCCAGCACTGTCAGTGGTGTGGTGTGTCCAGAAAAAGGGAAGAGACATGCTCACCCTACCCAGAGCCGTACTTACCACCCCCATGGTGGACCTTCCAGAGTAACACATTCAAAGGAAAATTTATAGTAGAGCAGATTCTGGGAAGAGTAACCAAAAGAATGTGCTTCAAGACCAATGAAACTGAGGGTAGAATATGCAACCTGCATAGGGAAGATAGCCTATGGTCTTATGATTGTCATTTCTATGCATTTAAAAAAACAGATATGAAATAGGACTTGAATTTATTTGATGTCATTCCCCAAGGCTCAACCAAGATAAGACACAGATTTTGACTTTATAATATAAGCCATTCAAAGAGAAATAAAAGGAATATTGATTATTATCTTATCCAGTACCAGAAACTGTACTTAGCATTTCACATCATCCTCCCAGCAATCAAGTAAAATATGAAATTATTATGTCATTTTTCATACTATTCCATTTACCTATTGCTGAATAACACGCGGCTACAAAACTTAGTAGCCTAAAACAACAACGTGTTATTCTTATACCTCACCATGTTGTGGACCAGGACTATAGACAGGTCAGAAAGAGAATAATGTGTCTGCACCGTGGTGTCTGGGGCCTCAGCTGGAATGTCTTGAATGGCTGCAGCATCAGTCCTATCTGCCAGCACTGTCAGTGGTGTGGTGTGTCCACAAAGGGAAGAGACATGCTCACCCTACCCAGAGCTGTACTTATCACCCCCATGGTGGCCCTCTGTCTTTTTCCATCCGACTTCTTCACCTTTGTGGTTCCTCACAACATGGTAGCCTCTAGATAGAGGAACTCCTTACATAGTGGCTCAGGGCTCCAAGACAGTGAGGCAGACACTGCCACTCCTTTTTGGTCTAGGCTTGGAACTTGCCAAGCGTCAATTTCTCTGTATTCTACTGATTGGGGTAGTCTCAGGGCCAGACCACATCCGGGGAGAGGAAATTAAAGGAACATCAAAAAATTTGTGGCTATCTTTAATCCACCACCCAAGTAAGGAAGTACAAGAAGATAAGAATGGCAGAGCCAGGACCTAAACTACAGCTGACCAATTAGTATTCCCTTCTCACCTCTCATTACCCTCAGGAAAGCGTCCATGTACATGGGTTCAATGGCCTCCTCTAAGAGCACCAAAATACTATTATTTCAACATATAACCAATATGAAAAATCATTAAGGAGATAATTTATATTTTGACTGAAGTTTTGGATGTGTATTTTGCATTTATTGCACTTCTCAGACTGGCCATGTTTCAAGGGTTCAGTAGCCACATGTGCTGTTGGCCACCAAACAAATGGAAAGATATCCTTATTGATTGAAATAATTGATATTGTTAAAATGTCCACACTACCTGAAGTAATCTACAGATGCAGTGAAATTTTTATCAAAATCCAAATGGCATTCTTTATAGAAATAGAAAAAAAAATCCTAAAATGTATATGGAACCACAAAAGACTCTGAATAGCCAAAGCAATCTTGAGCAAGAAGAACAAGGCTGCACTTCTGTCCCACCCACAAACTAGGAAACAATGGACAAGTTCCTGAACAACTATGACCCTCATTTTATCTCTACACCATAATGTAAATTCATGACTATAGCCCTAGCCATTGTACAAATAATAATAAAGCAACATAACAACAAAAAACCAAACAACTCAATTAAAAATGGGCAAAGGGCCTCAATGGACATTTCTCCAAAGAATATATACAAGTGGCCAATAAGCACAAGAAAAAATGCTCAACATCACTAAGCAGTAGGTAAATGCAAATTAAAATTACAATGAGATACTATTTCACACTCATGAAGAAGGGTATAATAAAAGAATTTTTAAAATCCAGAAAATAGCAAGTGTGGGCAAGAGTGTGAAGAAATTAGAATGCATATACATTGCTGGTGGAAATATAAAATAGTAAAATGATGAAGCCACTGTGGGAAAAGGTGGAGCAATTCCTCAAAACAAACAAAAAACATAGAATTGCCATATGATCCAGAAACCCCACTTCTGAATATGTACTCAAAAGAATTGAAAACAGGATCTCAGACAGATATTTGTACACCCATGTTTACAGTAGCATTAGTCACAACAGCCAAGAGATGGAAGCAGTCCAAATGTCCATCAGTGGAAATAGATGAATAAGATGGGGCATACCCACAGAAGGGGATGTTTAGCCTTTAAAGGGAGGAAAATTCTGATACGTGCTGCAACATGGATGCACATTGAAGAGACTGTGGTCAGTGAAATAAGCCAGTCACCAAAACAAATAATATGTGATTCTACTTACATGAAGTACTTCGAGTAAGCAAATTCATGGAGACAGAAAGAATTGGGGTTGCAGGGGATGGGGAAGGGGGCTGGGGAGTTAGCATTTCATGGGTACAGAGTTTCAATTTGGGAAGACGGAAGAGTCCTGGAGATGAAGGGTGGTGATGGTTGCACAACAGTGTGAACATACTTAATGACCCTGGACTATACACTTAAAATGGTTAAAGTGGTAAGTTTTGTGTTATGTATATTTTGCCACAAAAAACACTTATGCAATATAAGGTGACATTATTCCTGGGACTCCCTTACTTCTCCTCAACCACTGCCTCTCCTCCCATGAATATCCCAGATTTCAATAAACACTTGTTCAACCAACACCATGCTTGCAGAACCCAACCTCTCCTCTTCTTCACCTGCCCATCTGCACAGCTGGCCGTCTTACCTAAACATATCTTTTTAAATCATACCAGTCTGAATATTTTTAATGCAACAAAATATAAAAAGGGATGGAGAAAGCGAGAGAGCGAGAGAGAGGTGTGTGTGCCTCGTGCATTCTTGGATTTGTATTTATACTCCAATGATCTTGTTATTTTTAAAGTGTGCTAAAGCTGGTTCCACCTGCTGGTTTCTTCTGGTGCCCCAAATATGCGTGTGCATTCTCCATATGCTTTGGAGTCGGCATACACGAGCTGTTTGTCCCCTGACTGGACGTACACAGTGGAAGAGGGGGCAGGCAGAATCCACAGCACGTAGGACAGGGAGCCTGAAATCCCACGCCGTGCAGCATTCAGTGTGTGCAGGAGTCAAGGGAAGCAATAAGACCTAATAACCTCACCCGTTCTCCTAATTGCTTTCTTCTCCTCACAAAAGAACCACACCAGCAGCTCTGGAGGCCCTCGGGGAAATCTCTGCTTGCTATGAGGCCGGTGGGCAATCCTTTCATCACTGTGAAATGTTGGCAGTTTGTGTCAACAAATCCAATTTCAGTCAATCAATAGGCACCCTGCCTCCCAGCTCTGTGTCTTCCCAGTTGGGTAGAGATGCAGCGCTGGCCTCTCCCTCCCATCCACTGCCCACACCCGGGAGCCCTGACAGCAAGAGCCGCTACTGCCAGCCAGGTGGGAGAATGCCCGGGAAGCCCCAGTCAGACTGAATATGGCAGAGAGCAATGGGCAAGGTTGGTCTCACCACCAGAATGTCAAAAAGCCATCACAGTGTGCAGGTTAGAAGTGCCAGCTTTGTGCAGACAGACTTGGGTACAAGGTCTGATTCTGCCAGTTGGACAGACCTTGGAGGCAAGTTTTTTGCCTGTTTGAACTCTACCTTCCTTAGATATAATGCAGGGAAAATAATAGTGCTTGCCTATAGGACCGTTGGGAAAAATAAGTGTTATAATGCATGCCAAGCACTTTGTTCATTCCCTGGCATACAGGAGAGCGAGAGCGAGAGAGAGCAAAAGAGAGAGAGGTGATCTGCCAAGTCTTACAAGCCAAACAGAGCAATAAATGGAAGTTACTGTGGATTTTAAAATCATCATTAGCATCATCATTGCCATTGTCATGTGGAGGTTGCACGGAAAACAGCTCAGAACCCTGCCAATGGGTGGGAATCCATCTATGTGGTTCTACAACCAATGTGGGACAAGAAACTTTGGCCTCTAGTTCACAAAGTTTCACCAAGCAGAGATGCTCATTGGATGTCATCAATGTCTGCAAAGAGACGTGTTCAAACTGTAGTGAGTTGATTAGAGGACTACCATTAGACTTAGGAGGACATTCTCAGGTGCCCGTGGAGGTTTGCTCTGTGGCATGGCCAAGTAACTGATAGGAAAGGAGCCCAACAGTGGCTCCCTGAAATTCCTGCATCCTCCTAGAAAACCAGAAAAACAACAACCACCCCACAAAGGAGCTCTCTAGCTTGTAGAGAAGGTCACAGCTTCATAGAGAGGGAGAGCTGTTTCCCTTTGGGTGCTAGAGGTCCCCGTCAGGGAATGAAGAGTTAAACACAGCTTGGTTTCTTGCAGGTAGCTGTCACACCTAATAGACTGGGGTGAGACACCACTGCATTCATGTGAGAATTCCCCCAGATGAAGGCTGCACCAAAGCCCTTCAGATCAAGACACAGAAGGACAGAAACTAATCAAGGAGTTCCCAGCTTTACAGAGGGTCCATGCTGCTGATGTGGAAGGAGCATGACATTTTCAACTAACAGGATGCAAACGCTCCTCCAGCAAGAAATGGCTAAAAGTACCTTGGAGTGAATTTTGTGGTTGCTGTTACTGATGCTGGGTTTTGTATAATTGGGAAGTGAACAAGAGTAATTAGAGGTGAGGTTTCCACATACAGAATGTTCTAGTATTTATTGACTTTCCACTCTGAGGCAGGCACTGTGAGGAGCCCTTCCACATTTATTATTTCTTTTTATTTGTCACAATCACCCTACATGACAGAAAAACTTACCATTTTTGTCCAATGAAGATGTTGAGACTCAGACAGCACCAGAAGGCTCTGGAACCCGGTATAGAGCAGGTGTCCAAGTAACGAGAGATTGACAGAGACTTGCCTGGGGTCTCAGGTCAAAAGGGGAGATTCAAACACACATTCTAAAAACCCAGACTTTCCCCTCTGCTCTCTCCCTACCTCCTTGCTCAGGACAGGAGACTGAGAGGGCCCTGATCAAGAATGGATTTTGGCTCATGGGAGAAAGTTTCATGGGGGTGGGGGGGACTTTTTCTGGGCAAATTTGCCCTTCTACAGCAGCCAATTTCTCCATTTAGCTCAAAGGTCCTTTAAAAGATTCAAGTTAGTCTTAAATACCTGAGAGAGAGATTCAAGGATTCTAAGTTTAGAAAAAATTAGAAAGACCTCCCCCCAAGACCAGTAGAATATGACTTGCGCCTGTTATGAATTACAACTGGGTTTTCACCATGGGGCCAGGAGAAGCGGGGGTGGTCCTCAGTAGTGCCCACATCCTCTCTGAAATGTATTTATTAGGATGAAAATGGTAAGAAAAAAAAGTAGCCAAGAATATAGGGGAGACTTGGGACTGCAACATGCAAGTATGGTGAGAAGATTCCCTGCTCCTGGAAATTGAATTATTGGATAGAAACAGATGTAGGAATCTGGATTTCCAACCAGACTTGAGCTTGCTGGCATGTCAAACTGCCTCCTAGGATCCTTATGTGGGTGTCCCATAGGTGGACAGAACTCAATATTCCTAAGAGCTCATCACTTATCTGATGCTGCACCATCCCACCAGCACAAAAGAGGAAATCACCTGCATTCTCTGCTTTAGTTGGTGACATCATCATCCAGCCAACCCCTCAGACTGGACACTTGGAATCCCCCTAGGCCTTGTGCCTCAGGCCAATCTACAGGGAACTTCTTTTCTAACTGCCACAACCACCCCTTTGCCTCTTTCTTCTGTTCTTATGCCCACGTCCCTTAACCAGTCTCTCTGACTGCAATCTCACTCTCTGTTACCCACCACTGGTTCCAGAGAGATTTTTTTCTAAAGATCCTAATTTGACCCTGGCATTTCCCTGCTTACTGCCTTCAGTCATCCACCAGCATTGACGGTTCTAAAGCCCAAGCTCCTTAGCATGACATGAAAACTCGCACGGTGCCCAGAGATGAATGAATTGTGCCTGTCTTCAAAGTACAGACAGTTTCATCAAATAAGCACCCTTGTGATGGTCACTTTTATGTGTCAACTTGGCGAGGACATATGTATCAGTTTACTAGGACTACCATACAACACACCACAGACTGGGTGGCTTAAACATCAGAAATGTACTTCCTCGTAGTTCTAGAGGCTGGAAGTCCAAGATTAAGGCTAAGACCTTTCTTCTAGGCTTGTTGCCTTCTTGCTGCCCCTTCATGTGGTTGTTCTTTCGTGCACATGTGCCCATGGTGTTTCTCTCTGAGTACTAATCTCCTTTTTTTATGGTGACACCGGTCAGATTGAATTAGGGTCCACCCTAACAGTCTCATTTTAATTGAATTACCTCTAAAGTCCCTCTCTCCAAATACAGTCACCTTCTGAAGTACCAAGGGTTAGGGTTTCAACATATGAATTTGGAGGAGACAAAATTTACTCCATAACAGTCACAGTAGCCAGGTTTTGATCAGATACCAGTCTAGACATTGCTGTGAAGGAGTATTTTTAGATATAATTAACATTTAAATCAGCAGACTTTGAGTAAAGCAGATTACCCTTCATAATGTGGATGGGCCTCATCCAATCAGTTGAAGACCTTAAAAGAAAAGACTGAGGTTCTCTGGGGAAGAAAGAATTCTGCCTCTAAACTACTTTCGGACTTCAGCTGCAGCATCAACTCTTCTTCAGATCTGCAGATTTTGGACTTGGCAGTCCCACAATCACATGAATGGCTTTCTTAAAACCTTTCTCTTCCTTCCTCCTCCTCCTCCTCCTTTTCCCTCTCTCTCTCTCTCTCTCTCTCTCTCCACACACATGCGCACACACACACACACACACACACACACACACACAACCTACTGGTTCTGTTTCTTTGGAGATTTCAGGCTTGCCAACCTCCACAATCACATGAGCTACACTTCATTAAAACAAATATCCACACCTACCTGTGTGTATAGGCACAAACATATACAACATATATAGATACATAAACATATATATCTCCTATTGGTTGGCTCTAATACAACCATAGAGACTCAGGCTACTTCCATCTTGCTGCTCCATAATCCTTAGTGTGTTACTTCATAGTCCAAGCTGCTGCTTGAACTCCAGAAATTGTGTCTCTCTTCCAGCCAGCTGGACAGAGGAAAAGATGTAAAAGAGCACATCCATCCCCCTGGTTAGGGACACTTTCTGGAAGCAGAACACGAAAGTCCACTGGCCAGAACTTAGTCACATCTAGCTGCAAGGGAATTGGGAATGTAGTCTTTATTACAGACACAATGTGCCCAGTTAAAATCAGGAGGTTTTATATAATGAAATGGATGTGGCGTTGCACCACAATGCAGCACTTGTTACAAGTACCAAATGATGGGCACTGGCAAGAAATGAGCACTTTGTAAGTTAAGCGGGGATTAATGACGGCTAGAGCAGGCAGAGAGGGTTGCATAGTGCAAGGGAACCTGGTCTGGCTTTGAAGGAAGAGCTTGTCCACTCAGGCACGAGAGCATGCGAGCACCCTTGCCCCAGAGTGAGCATAAAGGCCACCGTGATGCACAGTGAGATCTAGGCGATCTCATGCCCTGGATCCGGAAGTGTGAGGCCGCCCCGGCGGCAGGACCACTCCGCCACAGGCGTGGGGGCAGCGGCTGCCTAGCCGAGCACAGCCGGGCCGACTGGCGATAGCGGCCACGGCCAAGGGCAGCCGCCTGCCCGCATCTCCCTGCGCTCCTGCAGCCAGGAAAGGCGCGTGGGCCGGGCCGAGGGGAGGGCCCGGGTGAGGGGAGGGCCGGGGAGCCGCAGCCATCGCCTCAGGGCAAACCAGCCAATGGGCAGCCTCGCTGATGCGGTAATGCTCCAGCTCGGCGTTTCATTGGCTAGTGCTCTTCCAGCGCTCCAATTATTTATTAGATTTTTTTTTTTTTTGGAAGTTGAAATAGGCGTAAACAAAATCCAGAAGCGAGGAAAGGAATGCCTGAGCACAGATGGGTGGGAGATCCTGAAGTGCAGCGTTGGCACGAGAGGGCCTGTCATGGGGACAATTGCGACGACAGCTTCCCAAACTCGGGTCGGAGCAGGTCTCCCACTCGCCCCCGCACCCGCCGAACCTGGGGTCAGCAAAGGGATTTCCCCCCACCGCTGGGGTTTTGTTTTTACCATTTTACAGTTCGGGTTTCCTGCTGCAAGGTCGCTCAGAGCCTTTAGCACCCCAAGTGCACTGTGAAACCACACGGGGGACAGATGTGTTTGTGGGAAGCAGCATTACCAAACTTGGCCGACCTCCGAATGTTTTATTCCCAGCGCATGTCATGGGCTCAGAGTTCCACAGAACACACTCTAGAAAATGTGCCTGTGAAGATGGGTCACGCTGGGGTTCCCACCTGGTCAGGAATACCCCGAGGACCTCCTCGTTCCTGCTGTCCTTCCCACACTCTCACCTTGGGTCTGCCCTTGCCCGGCTCTGGTTAGCTGGAGACTTGTGACATAAGGCATGAGCAGCTGTTCCTCATCACCCTCAGCCCCAGCTGGAGGTGGGGGTTGGGCAGTTTGGGGTTGGGACACCTCGCTGGGCCTCCCATCCTTCTTGCAACCAGGATCCTTTTGAGTTGGGATCCCACCTGGCCAGATCCTGTCCAGTCAACAATGGTCTAGGACATTCTCAGCACAGCATCTCTAGCTGCTGGAGACTGATTGTGCTCTTGGGGTGCTTCCTGAGAGGACCAAGAGACAGAAAAAGAAGCAAATCATTGCAATGCAGTGTGTTGGCTACAAGAGACAAGGTATCACCGTGCATGGTGGTGGCTCCGAAAAGGGAGTGACCCTTTGCAGGGGAAGTGGGCAAGTAGGAGTGGAGGAAGGGGTGAAGGGAGGGCAAGGTTTGTGTTTAAGATTGTCAAACGAAACCCACACACAGTCCAGGGGCCTCAAAGGGCTCTCATCTCAGGGAATCAGGTGTGGAATCTGAGAGTCAGGCTCTTATTCTCAGGGGATAAGGGCTAGCCTGGAAGCTAAATGAATGCCCAATGCCTCTGAGAGGCTTAGGATTCCTGGAGTTAGGCATGCCCTGCCCAACCAAAGCTCATTCCTGCTATTTATGCTGCAGCCCCTGAATTCTGCTTGACATTTTAGAGGGAGCTTTCTTTGGGTGGTGGCCACATGGTCAGAGGCCAGCAAGCCCCTTGGCCCCAGAAGGGTTAAGCAAATTTTGTAGTGCTGGGCCAAGGGCCTGGGGGCTGGTGATGCCGTGGTGTCTTTGCAACTGTGACACAAGGCTGCAGAAACTGGACAAGATGGAGCAGAGAC
This sequence comes from Tarsius wallacei, assembly GCA_963574415.1. Lineage (NCBI taxonomy): Eukaryota > Metazoa > Chordata > Mammalia > Primates > Tarsiidae > Tarsius > Tarsius wallacei. Next base: position 5,838 of record CAUYQG010239357.1, on the reverse strand, counting down.
AGGTTGTGGGGGAGGAAGAGGGGGCAGTTCAGTGCAGTCCCAGTGCCCCTGGGATTGGGAGCTTTACCTTCTGGCCCTAGCTCCCCTTATGAATGTCTATGTGACCTTGGGCCAGTTGTCTTTGTTCAGGCCAGTTCCCTTAGCTAGAACGTGGGGGGGGGGGGGAGTGACTGTGATCTCTAAAGCCCCTCCCCCCATGTAGCATAAGCATTCTCTCTTCTGGAAGGTCCCTTCCAACCACAGCTGGCACCCCTGTGAAGAGGAATGGACAGATGGGTGCGGATGGCACCGCGGTGCTGATGGGGTGGGAGGGGGTGCCAGCACCCCAGGATGACTCAAAAGTGGCGCAGTGTGAAACCCTCCCTCCCTCTTTGCTTCTACCTCCTGCCTGCTGAGTATCCCCAGGACCCAGAGGCTAATGTAATTCTCCTGGAATGCCCCATAAGGGCCCTGCTGCAGCTTCTGCAGGCTCCGCCTCTCTCTGCTGACAGCAGGCTTCAAGTTCACAGGAAAATGAGCTCCGGCTCTGGGAAGGTGAAGTCAAACTCCAGAGTCAGCCTGGGGCAGCGGCAGGGCTGCAGCTTAATCTGGACAAGGGGCCTGTGCCAGGGAAACCCCCTTGGTGCTTTCACCCCTCACAAGGTCCTTTGCTCCTCATTTGATATGGTGTCCTCTCTCGTAGTCTTCAAACAGTGTTGCACTAAGAACCCTTTCTCTAAATGAAAGGTGTTATGGATGCATAAACAACACATTATTCAGTAATGATTTCTTGAAATAAATGTGTGCCAAATGCAGCGTTGAGAACTGGGCGCACGGTCACAGCCCTGCAGCAGCCTTCACAGAGCTTGGTTTAGTAGGCGAGACCTGTCCCAAATGAGTAAATATTTAATAACTCTTGATTGTGATCATGATGAAAGAAAAAATGTGGTACTGGCCTTTAGGCTGCATTGTCAGGAAGGTTCTCCTGCTCAGGAAGGGATGCTTCTGCATCTAGCTGTATCTGTCAGGCTGAAAGCAGGGTCAGAGCCAGGGCCAGGTCAGAGCCAGGAGTTGACAACATGCGGGAGGAATGGGCAGCCCCTGCACATAGGTAGGACAGGGAGCCCCTGCCTGGTGGCACATATTGGCCAAGGCATCAGCTCCCACCCTCACTCCAAGGGGACTGCAAAACCGAGCTGTAGCTTAACACCACAAACACAGAGATTTACAAGGTCTGAATACATCAAATACTTGAAGATGTCCAGCCCCATAAAAGGCACCAACATACATACTCAGCAAAAGAAAGAACTTATAACCGAAGAAACCGAGCTAATCACCTAATCAGAACAGAAATTTGAAATCAGCATATTGACTATGTTGGAGAGATATGAGAGAGTATCTATATATCAAGTGAGAAAAGGTGGTTGTGAATCAAGAGCTGACAATGCTGAAAAGAGCCAATGAGAGATCTTGGAAATGAAAAATATAAGTATTGAAAAATCATTCTGGCTCTAGTGAGAGAATGAACTGCAGGGAAGCAAGATACATTTTATCCAGGTAAAAGATGGTTGTGGCTTTGGCTAGGGCAGAGACAGAGGAAAGAGGGGAGTAGGTGGGTTTCAATACATATTTTGAATGAAGAGTCTGGGGGACTCGCTCACTTCCTGAGCAAGTGTGAGGTGGAGGGAGAGGGAGCATTCAGGGGTGATGTCTGGGATGAACAAGGAGCTGCTTTGTTTAAAGGATGCTCAGGGATGTGTAATGCCTCGCCCCATGCATAGATGGCCTAGGTCTCTTTCCTCCTCTGCTGCATGCATCAAAACAAGGTAGCCCTGCCGTTGTACCATCCTCAAACTGCACTGCTGAAGCTTCTTCCTTTCCCTGTCCTTGACCATACCTTTCCCCAGAGGGCTTGAGAGCAAGAGAAGATCTGTGTCCATTCCTGAGTGACCACTATATTTGTCATCCCTGATGCCTTCAAGGCATATAGGGAGGAGAATGTGACTGCTACAGCGTAGATGCCCTTGAAAGCAGTCCCCAAGATGGAGTTTTTTGTGCAGAATGTTGTGTAAAGGGCCAACACCTTTGTTAAGGAAGAAGAAGAAGTTGTCAGAGAAAGAAATTGAGCCAAAGCCAAAGGCAGTCTCAGTCAACCCCACAGCATCCCACAGTTAATGGGTCAGTGCCTGCTGTGTCCAAAACATGGCAGGTATTGTGGAGAAGAGAGAAGTCACCGTACTTTACCACTCTTGCTAGTAATGGACTCCTGCCTGCTTCCTCAACATCTCAAGCCAGCAGTAACGGGCCTTAATCTCCCAGAAATGGCTCCCTGGGCTTGGGAGCTCGAAGGGCTCTTCAGAGATGCTCCAAGTTGGACTGAGATGGCCAGACCTTTATGAATCCACATTGATCAGTCATTAGGTTTGGGCCCCCTGATTGTCTGTTCTCTGTAGCCCAGGCAACCTCTGCATGCTACAGTGCTCCCCACCACTGGGATGATACGTTGTCATTGAAGGGGGATCTGGATGGCACTTTACAGTATTTACCACATGACTAAGGCCATGGTAGCCCCTCAATTGGCTTGAGGTCCAACCTTGTGTATACCTCATCATAATCTGTATGTGCCTGCTTGGAGGTCATTATTGAACATTTCTCCAATCTTTGGAGGAAATCAGAAGTTCAGAGGCAGGAATAGGCCTGATCAAAATCAAAGAGACCATATATTAGGATAGAAGAGAAAGAAATGGATTTATACATAGTCAATGTAAAGCTGAAAGTGCCTCACCTGCAGCAGACCATATAATCTAAGCAAGAATCTTTGGACATTCTTATCCTGCAATCCAGATTCCACCAGTTTACAATATAAATATCTTGTTGAGGAAAGCAAATCCAACTCAGTTGATGGATATGACCCTCTGTGCTGACTTAATTTCAGCTTCCAGATGACCTGGCTGGCAGTGGGCTGAGCCCAGTCTCCCAGAAGCTTTGAAGCACTGGCCGTAGGCTGACAAGCTGCCACCAAACATCCGTGAATCCCCACACGGTTCAGGGACTGCACATCATACCGAAGTTAGTCTCGGTGATCTTTAGACTTATGAATGTAAAAACAGAAGTGGGAGGCAAATAATGATAAAGACCCTTCTAGCTATTTGGTTCAACAAAGCCCAGGATCTTCCAAGTTCTGATTCTTCAGTGTACCTCTTATCTCAGATTGGCTACCTAGACGCTCCCCAGAGATGAGGATCCATAAGAAAGCAATTTATTGGACAGTGTCCCCGGCAGGGAAATGAGAAGCAAGATGAGGGGAGAAGGAAGCCAAGCAAGGGTACAACATTGAGCAAGTCCCAATGCTGATCAAGTGACTGGCTTGTCCCATGGAGGATCTGGAGACCAAGAGCCCTTCACCCATTAGTCAAGGGCTGTCTCAGAGAGAAGTGAGTTTCCAGGCATTCCCCACTCTCTGTACATGCAGGCAAAGCAACCTCCAGAAGCAGTAGGGCCACCCTCTCAGGGAAGTCTGGATTCTGGATCCCGGGAAGAAAAGCAAGCTGGAACCCAGGGACATGAACACAGAGAAGGAAACTGAGGAAACAGAGTAGGCATCTGTCATGAGTCAGTCCCACCGTTACCAGAGCAGCACCTGCTGTGTCCAACACCTCACTGGGTATTGTGGAGAGGAGGAAGTTACCAGACTTCACCACTCTCCTCACTAATCAACTATTCTCTGTTCCCTCCTCACCTCAAACTGGCATTTAAGGCTCAGAATCCCCCTGAGGCGGCCTTGTGGCATGATGGCAGTGAACATCAGTGAACGGTTAGGGCCCAAAGTTATAGCTGGAAAATGACTGCCCTTTCAACACACTATATTGATCATGACAATAGCAACAATGATAGTAGTAATGTGGCAGAGACTAGCCGGATGTTCACCACATCTCTACCTGGGCACACAGCAAAGTTTCCCCATTCCAGCCCCTTGGATCTAGATGATCCCAATTCTCAACAGTGAAGCTCTTCCAACCCAAACTAAAGCATCCACAACTTTCCTTCAGAAGCTTCAAGCCCCCATGCTGAAGACAATAACACCACAAAATGCAAGGGCGGAATCCCTGAGTCCCCAGGAGAGCCACCTGACCAGAATCATCAGCACTGTACTCTGTTAGTGAGAGATAAACTTGTATTAAGCCACTTGAACTCTGAAATTGTGAGCAGTTAGCTTGCTCAAATACAATGAACACTAATAACCACAGTCATGAAAACCTGTTGGGAGTATCATTATTTTGTGGGTGAAGAAATTGAGGCTAAAAATGGTTAAAAAGCAAACTGCTGGCAGAGCTGGGATTCAGTCTATTTTTTTAGCCTGTATTTTGTGTTCATTGGTCATGCAAACCTAGTGAGAGTCTGTTTGATGGGGCAAAGAGGAGAATATAAAAATCCCGACTTTCTTTGGTGGGAGATGGGGGGTGGGGAGGAAGGACACAGAAAGAAAAGGCTTCACACATCAGACACCATGCTTTGACATCACACAGTTTTGCTGAGGGCTTCCCTTCCTGCAAGTATATGGCCTGTTCTTCATTATTCTCACTGTATTCAAGTTGTCACATTTTCTAATTTTCCTGAAGTAATTCCATTGACTACTTGCTACCAAGGAGAAGAAATGAGGAGATCAAAGGGGCAATCCCCAAATCTCTACAGCTGTGCCCCTCAAGTCCAAGTAGAGAAGGCAGGGAACTCTTATCTGACATGGACATGTTGGTTGCCTTCCCAACTGCCACACCCATTTTCCTATTAATAGTACCCAGATTTTGTTCACCTGAGTCCAAATTACCAAGTCCTTCAGTAAAGGCTAGGGTACTTCCCTACCCGGGGTGAGAATTCTCCTCTACCAGGGGTGAACGTGATGCAAGATTTCCCTTGCCACATAATTGGTTCAGGCATGGACATGGGATGCAATTTGGGTCAATGGAACTAAGAGGGAAATCTGCTGATGAGGTTTCTGGGAAGATTTTCCTTGCTAACAACAACAACAACAAGGTAAGGACATTTGCTTTTCTGTCTTTGGACTTGGGCTCTGTGTGTTACTCCTGAAACCAAAGCAGTCATTTTGATCCATTATAAGAGCAGCCTGTGAGGATAAGCCCAGACACTGAGGGTGGCAAAGATGGACACAACTTGTATCTTTGAGGCACTGGTGAGCTGGTGAATTAATCTACCCTGGAATTGCCATCACTCTGGACTTCTTATGTAAGATAACAAACCACCTAATTGTTCCAGTCATGATTAATTAGGTTTATATTACTTGTAGTTCAATGCATTCCAAATGATTCAACTGATATTTTGTCATATGCTCTTTGAGAAGAGCACAGAAAAAAATTTCCAACTCCCACAACTCCTTCCTTTGTGGCTCAGTCAACTTTCTAGGTAAATTCTTAGCGTATAGTCCCCACTCTGATTTGTAATTAACTCTTTCCCGCTTCCCATACTCATGTTTCTATTCATGTTAACCCTCTACTTGTCAGAGGGAGTCTCTGCTGAATTTCAGCATAACAAATGCTCGAGTTTACCCCGTACAACCTCCCTGGTTGGCCAGCTGCCCATTCTATGGTTGTAAGCAGGATAAAGAGGTTGAAAACCAGGAATCCTGACAGTGCTTTGTCAAGGGATGGCAAATGCTTTCTTGGGTTTTCATAGGTGAGTAGCTGGAAAGAAAAGAAAGAAAGCTCACTTTTTTTTTTTTTTTTGAGTTGGAGTCTCACTCTGTCGCCCAGACTGGAGTGCAGTGGCCGCTCCCGGCCACCGCAGCCTCGACCTGCTGGGCTCCGGCGATCCTTCCGCCTCAGCCTTCCAAGGAGCTGGAACTAC